>JAPEVF010000645.1:0-26097 GCA_029747585.1 Pleurotus djamor
AGTGAACTTGGTATTGGACAAGATTGGAAAGGAGGAGGCCGCTAAGAAGGTTATGGTTATTGACTCTGATCTTGAGGGTAAGCAATTGCTGAAACGTACGACGACATCCACTCATTCACGCTTGTCCCACCTGCGATTTTAGGATCTGATAACCTACGCCTGCTGGCCTTCGCTACAAGCCCTCTCAAATTGTCTTCGTCCACGCAAGTACCTGCCTATGCCATTCGACGCTCTGCATGAACTGTCTAGGACACCACTGCCAAGCTCACAGCGTGCGGTCATCTATTTTTGAGTGCGAAAAATGTTATAGATAAATTATCATGTTTTATTCCAACAAAAACCAATCATTTTCTCAGAATTTTCTTCGTAGATAAACTCAACATTTTTATGAGGCAGAAAGGTGCCCCAAAAATGACAAGTTGTATAACTTGTATTCAAGGATTTTTTGCTCCCAAAATTGTATGGGCGCTGTGAAGGCCAAAGTCACGATAGACCGCTGGACGGTCCCGTGATTTTCTTGTTGATCGCGTGCTACGTGGGAAGGCCGCAGAGCGCGAAACTCCCACGCATAGGCCTTGCATTCCACTCTCATCGTCGTCGACGGCAACGGGCGCATACCCCTGTTCGGCGGGCTCGACGGTGTCCTCGCATTATTGCATCATTTGCCTTGGTCGACAAGGACCTTTATGACTGGCTTTCCCGCGACAATTATCCTAACTGCGATGTCTTCAACCCAATCAAAACATCCAACCAAACGTAAAGCATCTGAAGATATGAACCCATTGACCGCAGCGGCCGCGAAGAAATCCAAGAGGGACCAGGTGTGCAGGAATCTACTCCGTGATGCTCTTTAAATTATCATATTAACGCGTTTGTAGGCTTTGAGCAATAAACGTAAACGCAAGTGGCTGTTTCGTTCAAAATAACGCGTTTGTTCAACGTTGATCCCCCTTCTACAGTGTTCAACGGAGAGGACTACTCAGGGGTGACACACGTTGTCAAACTACCCGCGTCAAGTCAATCGCCCTTGAATGAGCCTTTGGCCCTCCAGCCGCCGAGCAGACCACAATCCGCCCAGTCTTCGCGCCCGGACCCGCATGCCTCTCAACAGGCTGGCCCATCACGTCCTTCTAAGAAATTCCGCGCTGATTCCGCTCAGCCTCAGTCCCAGTCGCGTCCTTCTACGGTTCCTGAAGAACGCAGTGTAGAGGACGACGTGAGGGCGATGGATGATGAAGCTGAACATCTTCGTCGGCAGTCACGCGCACAGGCCACGCCAAGCCGACTGAAAACACCTATCAATTTCCACACGACCACGCCTAATACCAGTCGTCGCAGTAAAGTGCGCGACACATCTATATCGATACCCGAGAACGAAACACCGCAGTTGAAGAGGAATAAACAGATACAGGATGATGTGATGGCTGAATATGATAATGGGGCAGAGTCTAGTCAGGGCACTTCGAGTCACACCCCGCACGCTACACCAAGATCAGGTGGTCATAGGAGGAAGAGTTCAATAGGCTCCAGAGGGAAGAGGATTAGTGAGGTTTTTGAGGCCACGGGAGCCATTTGTACGTGGTCTATTATATCGTTCCTGCGTTGCTTGACTGTCCTTCCCTTCCCCTCCGCTAAACTAGCGCAACCACACAACTCGGTTTCGGATTTTAGTTTCTACAAACATATCGACCTTGATCTAGCCGAACCAGAGCGGGTTCGACAACTACTTATATGGTGTTCGTCTCGTGCAATACCATCCTATGCTACGTCCCCACCACAAGCTTCCTCATCAAAGGACCCGCCGCCTAAACCTCCCAATTTGCCGCCTCTCTCTGCCGTCGCCTCCGCGACCTTGCGAAATGTCCAAGATGACATGGTTCGAATGCTGGCTGAAAGGAAAATACCAATACGACTATACTCTGCCGAGACGAACGCCTCGGACGGGGAGAAGAAGGAGAATGCGCAAAATGTGAAGAACAAACACTGGGAGGCCACTTATAGCTCGCAAATACAGCAGTATGTCTCCATCTCGCATCCTTTCCGAAGACAACTCAATCACATTATCTAGGGCTCGGATCGAGGCTGATCGGTGGAATCAAGTCGATGCGTTTTATGAAGCCTATTTCAAGAAGCTTGCGCCTCCTGACCCTCCAATACCAATACCAACATCAACTCAACCATCCCCGAAGGCCAAGGGTAAACAGCGCGCGTCCGACGATGTTGATTCTGAGGCTGAAGAATGGGATATACGAGAACATACTCTTCCGGAGACTCTGAGATCTGGTCTAGATCTAGCGAAGGTTGTCTTGGGACGGAGTAAAGCTCGTGGGCGGGGAGAGAAGCGCGTTGTTGGTCCTGCATCTGCCTATGCATCAATAGCTCAAGAGGAAGCGGAAAGGGAGGCGAGGATAGTGGAACGAGAGAAGGAACTTGAGTTCAACCTTGATACACTGAAGACCTTTCTCAATACGGCGAGGCACGTCACCAATATCGCCGAAGCTACACTCGACCAGCGGTTCGCTCTACTGTCTATTGGTCTCACAGCACGGACAGATCCATTTTCTCTGGGTGTGGAAGCTGGAACAACACACATGCTATCCAACTACGTCCCTCGAGGTCTNGGGGGGTATTGTTTCGGGCGGGAGTGGAGATCCACAGGAACTCTTGCGTGCATTGGCAAATGTGGATCGTGAACGTCCGCCGAATCAGATTGGGGATGCTGCTCGACGAGCTATGCGAGAGGTTCAACGAGCGGAGGAGATGGGCGGTGCCAGTATCGCGGATAGGCGACTGACGGGCATACCAAGCATCCTGGCCACTCCAAGGAAGGCTCCTGGAACACCCCGTCGGGCTACCACTCCTGGGCGCGCAACAACGCCTGGTCGAGATTTCCGGTAGCCTCCCCGTTCGACGGCTCTGAATGCACCACTGTGGTTTGAACTTTGAGGTCTATAGTTATTGTCTTTTACTGTATCTGTTTACCGTCATATTTCCCCCTACATTGCTTTGAACTTTGCATTTGTATTCTTAAATCTATTTGGTTTGTATGGATATGTATAATTCATTTGATTTGCTGACCGTTCATGCACACGCGACTGATGTCCCGCATGGAGACGTTGCAGTTTTCGTGATGTCGTTGGGTTCAGGCGGGCGCCAGCGCGTCTCCCCCTCCACGTCTTCAACCACAACCATGACATGCTCTCGCGCAGTATTTCGCTGCTTCAAAACTCTCGAACGCCTAGGAGATAGGATAACTGGCGCGGCTGGACCATATTTCATTGGTCTTGCCGTCATCCTGATGGGCGTCGGAACTGTGTGTTTCTGTGAGTTCGTTGCAGACGTCCTCGTTGTACGGAGTATGCTCAAGAAAGATATCCTATGCTTATTTAGTTGATGTTATCGCCCCTGGACTATCCTATCCAATAATTAGCTGGCCAATATGCATCCTCATCGCTCTAAATCTCCATATGCACTATTTCTATGTTTGCACTGTACCGCCAGGCTTTGCGGACGAACCTCCTAGGACAGCCCCAAACAGTATCCTTTGGGCGAAGAAACCGCAAAGGAAACCGTTGACAAGAGGGGTTAATTGGTCTTCGAGTGGTGCAAGCGTTAGGATAACCAAGGCGGCTTCGACGAAGTGTAGGAAATGTGGCCAGGCGAAACCGGAGGTATGTTGATGCTCGCTCGGTTGGTCTGCGTATTTGTATATTGTATGCTGAGTTTCGGTCGAGAGAACGCATCACTGTCGGATATGCAACCGATGCGTGCTCAAGTATGACCATCATTGTCCTGTGAGTCGTTACATCTCGCATGAAGGTTGTTTGACTGCCTGCTGAAACGAGTGTCCTTGTAGTGTAAGTTTCACGGACCGCACAAGCGCGTCGTTGACTCACCGCTTGATGATAAGGGATAAATCAATGTGTTGGAATTCATAACGAACGGCATTTCGTTCTCTTTTTGTAAGCCTTTCTTCCAAGTCGAGCTGGTTCATCACTTAAATTGGGCGATGGAAAGGGCTTACTTGGTGCTAGCGTCAACATGTTTCGCTACGCTTGGCTATCCACACATTCTTGACGCGCTGGGCGTGACTATGGTGGTAAGTCGTTTCATATCGTCCCGCTTCACCATCTTTTAACAATCGGAATGTAGCGAGATTGGGACCATAACGTACCGGAGCTCGCGTTCATCTTGACCTTCATTCTGTCCGTGGTATTAGGCCTCGCTGTGGGCATTATGCTTTCATACCATCTTTGGGTGGTTGCCAAGGGTGAAACCACCGTTGAAACGCAGGATCATGAGCATTACTCGAAGTTGGCATCCAGTCGCGGAGAGGTTTGTCTTATCATACCTATGTCATCCATGTACCTTCTTACTAACCTATTTCCTCAGAATTTCGTCAATTCGTATGATCTAGGGTACGGCTCTTGAGTGTGTGCATTGAGCCTCGCTAAATGTATTTGAACAGGAAAATGATGAATTTGAAACTTTTCTTCAATGTTTGGGAAGACGGCTAGTGAGTTGCTTTCCCCCATGCTTCCCGCGTTGACTGATTTCATTGTTCTCTTCCAGTTCGTTTACGACACTTCTTCTCCCACTCCGAATAATGCCTTATACAGATGGGAGGCATTGGGCTAGACGACCCGGTCACGAAGAACATTATGGCATTAGGATAGGCGAGGAGATTACAGATGATGAAGACGACGACGATGACGGCTCGGCCAATTAAAACACAGCTCTTCGTTCGCTGTTACATGTCGGCTGGTACCTCCATTGTATTTTCTACAATCCACGGATGGTGCGTGTAAGTCTCTTGTTGAATTCCTTGCCATCATTCCATATGGATATGACGATACATGCCGGGGCCAGATGACGGTTGAAGGCCGCCCACGCTTCCGCCTCTAGCGGGAGCGATGTGGCAGCCTTGGAAACTCCATGATCTCCGTCCGGCTTTTAGAGTAAACGCTGTTTGCTCCTTCATTTCTGATTCCCTTTGTCGCATTCGCAATGATCTGTACTTGTGCTGACTCGTTTTCTCACAGAATATCTCTATCATTACTGTGTTCAGTATCTAATCGGCCCACAGACTTTGTATTAGGTATAGACCACCATGGAGACTGCTTAATCTAGATTCATGGCCCCCATCCACTTTAGAGGAGGCTCTCGCCTAAGCCCGCCGCGTTAGCTGTTATCCTCTCTCATCATATGAATGATTCGAGCTCACCGAATGCTGCACGGATCAGTTTACATGCGACATCGACAGTCTTTTTCGCGCTTTTGGGGTCCCCAATCGCCGGATTTACTTCCTGTAGATGACAACTCAACCAAGGGTATCATGAGAACACCACTTCGAACTCACCACCAAGTCCATACCAATCAACTTCCCGGTTTCAGCCACAGCTTCGCAAATGTACCTCCCTTCTCGAAGATTCAAGCCACCTTCCACATCAGTGCCCGTGCTAGGCGCAACCGAGGGGTCCAATGCATCAATATCAAAACTTAAATGGATTGGACGGGTTCTGTCCGGGTTGATTCTGTCCATGGCCATATCGACGACCTTGCCGATTCCGTACTTGTCGACGTGGTGCATGCTGTAGGCTGCTATACCGTGCCTCGCCAGAGTTTCCTTCTCTCCCGCTTCGATGTCACGAAGACCGATATAGGCTATGCGAGAGGGATGGAGCTTCCCTTTGACCCACGAGTATTCGGGCATCTTTGAGAGCCCGAGGAGAAACGAGACAGGCATCCCATGCAACCAGCCTGATTCACACAGCTTCAGTGGCGTTGGTCTGCCAGGTGCGGTACAGGCTTACCTTGTACTGTAGTCTCTGGCGTGTTGATATCCGCATGGGCATCGATCCAAAGAACACACAACTCGGGGTGTGCTTCTAAGGTACCTCCAATAGTTGCCATCGCCTGACGAGGAGTTATCAGGTGCGATAGACGGAGAGTAGAGGTATGTGTGTACTCACTAGCGAATGATCCCCTCCAATATTGAGTACTAGCTTTCCATCCTTCGCGTGCTTTGAGACGACCTTGAAGGTTCTTTCACAGGCCAGCGAAACTAGGCGAGGCTGCCTCATACGGCCAATATTGGGGTCTCCTGTTGCCTTTATTTCCGCTTCCTGGTCTTCATAGGTTATTTGCTCGGACGAGACTTGGTAGTTCAGCTCTTCTAGTTGTTGCAACAGGCCAGCCTTGACGAGATGAGTTGGTCCGTTCTCGACCCCCGATTTTCCCTGGCCACCCCTAAGGAAGGAAGAAAAACGATCTTGAGATCCTCTCGATCGTCGCTTCAACCATGTGAAATGTGCCCTACCTGAAGCAGCACCCTACAACCTGGTAAAGAAACGAATTTAGTCAGAGGGATACCATATTTAGTGAGTCCGCCACTTACCGCTAACTTCTTTGCTTCCGTGGGTCGCGGGCTAGATAGTGCGTTCGTGCTTTCAATGGCCATTTTGTTGTGAGGGAGGGACTGGATGTGGTAGGTGAAATTGAAGCGATGCGGCCTCAAGGAATTGCGGAATGGGAGAATTTATACCAGCCTTCGAGAATCCATTCGACGAGATTTTGTCCAAATTTAGTGGTGACTCACCGCGACGCAACTGGATTGCAATATGATTGACAACAGCTTGCAATGATGTTTCCGCCTAGGGAACAGCCTTAGGTGCATGCTGTTACTTTGTGGCCGTCGAGTTACTACCTTAAATCTGGGTCTCCGCTTCACCTGGAATGGCGCTGAGAGTAACAAGGCTGGCAGCTTGCCGATGATCTCGATTGGGGGCTAATGGCCATCGTCCACCTCATCTGCATCATTCACGAATCCTGGTTTTTGGGTTTGTTTCAAGAATGCCCACTCGGCCGACTGGAATTGCGTCAGAATTATTCTGAAGCGCGCACAGGCATAGTGCGAGATTTGATATTCCGTTGGCGTCGGCATAGTGGCCCGTTGACCACAGGAGGACAACACAAGTACATACTCTGATGTAACTGGGTAACCGCATTTGCGTGGGCCAAAAGGTAAAATGATGGGAAGAAAGGGAAAATAAATTATTGCAACGGTAGGGGGTACAATGGAGTGTTGATACCAATACAGATTACTAGGTCATATTTATTAATTGACCGCCTCACGCCGCCATCTAACTGTGTTTGAAGCTTTTAGAAACTCTCTTGAGGACGGAGCGTCAATAACTCCATCGCAGACTTGAGCACTTTCAAAGCACAATCGAACATAAACATTCGAGCACGGGCCAATTCTTGATCCTTCTCCTGGAAAACGGGGGCAGATTTCCATAGTCGCCTGACACTTTTGCAAAGGTCGAAGGCGAAGTGGACGATCTTGCAAGGTTGGTGGGTGGCCAAGGCTGCATCGATGACGTCTGGGTATTTACCCAAGAGGAAAATGAGGCGATGGACGTCGTCACCAATGAGCAGGGACGTATCGATAGCCTCGGGATTGATATTGATGAGTAGATCCGCATTCCGCCGCCGTAGAGACACCAGCCGAGCGTATGTGAATTGTATAAACAAGCCGTTGTCACGAGCGAGTTTTGTGCCACTGGGGAGGTAAACTTCCGGGTGCGACCAGTCAGCAGCGTAGTCCCGGATTCTAATGCAACCCAATGTCAGGAGTGTATGAGGCGGGCTGTGGAAGTTAACCATACCTGCGGCGGGAGAAATCATTTATCTTGAGCAAAGAAATTGCAAGCTCTTGAGCGACTTGCTGTTGGACGATGGCGTCATCAATACGAGAATGACGTCTCATTTCTCCTTGAATCGAGGCAGTGATGGCGCCAATGGTTTCGTCAAGGAAGGTGACCTGGCCATTTCTTGTGGAAAACTTCGTGTTGTGGCCATCACTCCTCTTAGGCCCACTGATGAGGCCATGGTTGATGTGCTCAATCTGGCCGTTAACTGCCCAGTGGAATTCCCTCAATTCCAAGATTTTCATCACCCGTGCCAGGTGAACATCTTGCTGAGATGCCACAACATAGATCATCTTGTCGAATTGGCATGTCTGGTAGCGACGGACAGCCTCGGCCACGTCGCGCGAAAGGTAGATAGATGTCCCGTCTGTGGATGGAGTCAGCATCCCAGGGCGCCCGAAATGAAGCAGGGCACTTACTTCCTTTCCTCAACACGCCCTTTCCTAGGTGGTACTGCTCCAAATCTACACGCTGCGCAACGAAGCCTGGATTATCCTTCATTTCTTCATCGACGATCTTGCCCAGGTCTTGCAAATGGGAGAGTGTCTCGTCTTGTAGGGCTTTGCTGACCTTGCTCTCGGCGGAGTAAGTGTCGAAGTGGGCGTTCAGCATCTGATAATCGGCCTTATAGCGTCGGACAGTCAGTTTACGAATGCGCTTCCACCAGTTTACAGCTTCCTCGTCGCCGTCCTCCATGCGCTTAAAGAATTCGGCAGCTTTCAGCATAATTCTTGACTTGGTCGAATCATCGGTCTTGGCGTCTTTGTTGACCTTCACGTAGACGTCAAAGAGATGCTTGCATGGATCCGCAATGAGGTCTTCCTCATTCCCGTACTGATCATATCCTACATATATCACAGCGAACTGCCAAAGTAAGGATCAGAGGATAGAAGCGGTTGTGGGATAAATAGAAACCTCACCTGGGTACCCCAGTCACCAAGGTAGTTCATGGCGTTGACATCCCAATGTAACTTGACATAGAGATTGCGAAGGAAGGCGCCGAGGATGGTGGGGCGGAGATGACCGATGTGGAACGGTTTGGCGATATTGGGCGAGCTGTATTCAACGATGATGTTACGTCCTTGACCGTCGTCGTAGAACCCATAATCGGGGTCCTGGCAGACTGCCCGCAGAACCGCGTTGACGAGAGAAGACGTCGCGCATTTGAAGTTTACGAAATCACCCGCAATCCACATCCGCGAAATTATGACATTGGGTCTAAACTGAGGCTGGGCGTCAGTCCACCAAGCAAAACGGTAAGAGCGCTCTACGGTACCTGGGCTACTAAACGATCCTTGACATCTGCAATTGAGGAATCATTGATCCCGAGTGCCTGAAGGCAAACGTAAAAGTCTGATCCTTTCTTCCCGTAACGGATATGTTTGTAAATGAGAGCCTGGTAGATGGATAGAGCGCTGGCGAGAAACGTAGCGATTATTCTTCGAGGATCGGAGAAAGATCGTAACGGAAACGCGCTCTTGTGTTCGAGAGTATCAACTTCAAGTGTTTCTGATAAATCGGTGAATGAAGAGGATGTCGATCTATTAGTGAATGGCGAGCTTGGGGGCTGAGAAGAAGCAGCGGAATCGTGACTTGGGGTTGGGGATGCAGAGCGAGGGGGACAACTGAGCTCCGGTATTCTGAGATTGGGTGAGCCAGGCATAATGAAGAGGCAATGTCGAAGGGACGTTGGATAGTAGCGAGGGTGACTTGGGATGGTCCTCGACTAACTTTCTAACCGGTCCTTTTATTCGTCGAGTCATGGACGGCCCGTCTGTACAGCAGTATGCGAGACGTCGATGGGGTCCAAATTCCACAACAGCACTCGGATCGAGAAATGCGGAACAGCCTATTACAAATCCACTGGAGTCACTGGAAAAGTTCAAGCCTGGTTCACGCTCATCACTCGTTCCAGGACAAAAGATGCTTACGTAAGGCTAGGGAGAAGAAAAAGAAAAAAAAGGTGTCCCAAAGGTACCTGTAGACGTGCATACAGCCCGGACAGCTTGCTCACGGTCTAAGGCGGGTGCAGCTTTGACAGGTCGCACCATCCATGGACCATGGGACCGAAACTGCGAAGGTGACGTCCTATCAGTGCATGTGATGTATGTAGATGGCTGGCTGAGGGAAAATAGAGTAGGAGTTGACACCTCCCATTATCGGATCAAGAACAATAACCAAGGAATATCGAAGCATCCCTAGGAAGAATTTTGAGATCAAAAGTAAAGGATACGCAGGTCTTGGGATACATACATATCGAGCACAGGGCGATAGAATGATGTCTGGGTGGAGGATTGACCACCGTACCGAAGCTTACAGGATGAGATGGTGGTACGAAGTTCCGGCCCACCGGATGCACACAAGGTTTCATCGCTGGGCATTGAAGTGGGCTGCGAAACGAAGGACACCGTATGCAGCATGTCATGTACAGGACGAAAACCATCGATGATTGTAAGCCTATCCGGAGACACGGGCTCGGCACGGTGGAAACCGAAGGGAAAGGGAAGTATTGAACAGACCAAACAGGAACGATTCACCGCAGCCACAGCAAAGCGGGTGACGGGAAGTGAATGGATAGCGTTCAGGATGGGCACAACTGAAGTCCTGTTTGCGTGAGCACCGGAGATAGATGTAGATGGTGTTGGAGTCGTTTATGGGAGAGTTTCATTGATGGGTCACGGATGGCATACGATCAAAAACACCATTGATTTAGTTGGCGGAGCTCTTTACAACGTATCGGGGGAATGAGAGATGCGTTTGACGCATCGAAACGGTGTGGGTCCAGCTTCGATCCGAGTCGCAACTGGTGCAGATTGATCTAGTCTGGGAATTCTAGATTATTCTTGGTCAGTAAGTCCTTGGCGTGTACACAGGTATGAGATTAAGGGTAAAATTGCAAGGATGGATACTTGACTGACGGATGTCCAAGCTGGGCAGCGCTATGTTTGGCGCTGTAAAAGCGCGCGGTGCTTTCTGCGCACACACAGATGTCATAACATGGAAAGAAGAACCCCCGAATCCTTGGGAAAAGAGGGTGTGTTTAGCCGGAGAGGGAAATGGAAGGAAGTGACTCACTGCTTACGGTGCACCGGGAAGTAAATCATTGCGGGGAATGCGGCGACTCATCCGTCAGACTTTGCAGGGTAGCAACCGGGGTGTTGACTTGGATATCGCGGCAAGAAAGGCCCTGTAGCCAAATCCAAAGTACCAAAGCCAGGCAGACTCAACTCGAAATTTTTGCCGTGGCCGACATGCCCGCTTCCATGGTCCGTGTTGCGCAGCATGAGTTGTTTTCATTCGTGTTATTCCCAACATCCATCGCAGGGTCTAAGTCCAGCTACGATTTGGCAAGTGAGTTTCCCAACGGCGTAAAACTTGACTATTTCCATCTCACCCGAGCCCTTTTTGCTGAGATCATCGGAACAATCATTCCGCATGCTAATCTGGCCGATTGTTGTTCAGAGTTGTAGATGCGACGGATCTTTTGCACGATGCAGAAAAACTAAGCCAAAACAGGTGGGTAGAGATCGTGGTGTTGCGGTATTCCGTTTCTGCCCCGTGAGTCGGTATGCAGTATCAGGTCTGCCTGCAATTGTCGGCAAAATAAATGCATCTTCCTATTTTGATAATTTGATGCACAGAGGGTTGGGATGCGACTACATCGCTCCTTCCATGGATCGTAGAGACCTGCATTCCGGGAAATCCTGACAATTCCAAACCTCCACCGCCTGCCGGAGAAACAGAGCCCTTCCACGAACTAAGAAACATCAACCATCAACAATTGGAAAAGGTAAAACATTCCTCACCGTCCCGTTCAGTCTGCATCGATGTTGGCGCATGTATACCGCAAGGTGAGTAGCCACATCATGGTGGGGACAGGAAGACTGTTTCCGAAACGTGTACAGCAATTTGGTTGAGAGATGGCAAGCCTACGGGCGCTTCTACACCTTTTCCGCTTCAGCCTCAGTACCACCTAGACAAGGTGACTTGGTTTGGATACAGCCGAGTAGTATGGAGGACCGCAGGATATATATGAGTATTTTGGCACCAAAAACAGGAATCCTGTATTCTACTTCGTATAAAACACGGCCAGACCCTTGAGCGCAATCGCAAACAAAATGGCCGCACCCGCCGACACCCAAACCATGTTCCCCACACCGTTCGGGCACGATATGCTACGTTTCTTCAACTTTTCTAAAGATTACATCAACCTGAATAACGGTAAGCCATCCTTCACATCCCCCCGGTCTGCGGCGTATCTTATCTCGTCTCCACCCCAGGTTCTTTTGGTTCTCTTCCGGGACCGGTTTCAAAGTTTTGCACGGAGCTGGGTGCTTCGATCGAAAGCAACCCCGACAAATACCACCGCATCGAGTTCCCGTCCTTGTTGAACAAAGCGCGTCGTCGCGTGTCAGAGTTCATTGGCGCGCATGTCGATGAATGTGTCTTTGTTCCCAGTACCACCGCGGGTATCAACACTATCCTTCGAAATATTGATTGGCGGACCGATGATACTATCATAAAATGTTCGTATCGACCGCCATTATACTTTTATGCTTCATGAGACTGATTATTCTTGTAGTTTCAACCACCTATCAAGGAGTAGCTCGCGTCCCCCAATACATCTGCGATATCAATCCCTCAGTGCAGTTATGCACTGTGGAACTTGAGTTTCCAATGTCGCATGCTACCATTATAGAACGTTTCATGGAGTCCGTACGCGCCGTAAAACGCACTTGCAAAAAGCCTCGGATATTTGCCTTGATCGACTCTTTGGCGTCCCATCCTGGCGTCTACCTACCATGGAAGGAGATGGTGGAGGTCTGTCGCGAAGAGGGTGTTGTTAGTATTATCGATGCTGCACACTCGATTGGACAGGAAGTCGACATCAATCTTTCGTCCGTTCAACCGGACTTTTGGGTTTCTGTATGTCATTCTTGCCTATCAACATCAGTCTGACTCACACGTTTCTGACCACAGAATTGTCACAAATGGATGTTTGCCAAACGAGGGTGCACTGTGCTCTACGTCCCCAAACGGTCCGTCTTTCTGTGGATCCGTCTACTCCATCGATATTCACAGCTACTGTAGGAACCAGTATCTCATCAAATCAGCTTTGGTAACCTCTTGGGATTATACATCCCCTGCTGTCGACTCCTGTGGACACGTCGATACAGGCTTCGTCATCCAACACGAATGTGAGTATCCTTATTCCTGGTTTCGCAGCCTAGTCATTCTAATTCATCCCAGGGCCCGGAGCGATCGACTTCGCACCCTACCTGAGCGTCAGCGCTGCCCTTGACTTTCGAAGAAGCATCGGTGGCGAGAAAGCCATCAACGACTACTGTCACGGACTTGCGCTCAAGGGTGGACGCAGACTGGCTGAGATTCTCGGAACTAAATTGATGGACGAGTCACCCAACGCGGAGCTGACCCTGAATATGGTAAGAGTGACTTACACCAATCTCCATCGTCCGTTTTCAAAAGGAATGACCATAAACCCTTGTTCCTCGTACAGGTTAACGTACAGCTACCTGTTTCTCCGACAGCGGACGCTGCACGCCTTGATGAGCTTCTCGAACACCGATTGCTCTCTGACTACAACGTCTCGGTGGTTCATTTCAAGCATGGTGCTCATTGGTGGGTTCGGTGCAGCGCTCAGATTTGGAATGAGGCAAGTCCTAGTCATAGTTCCTAGCCCTGCACCTTGTTGATGACTTTGCTTAGGTGTCTGACTTCGAGTACCTCGGAAACGCGATCCTTGATCTACTCCAAGAGGCCTAGCATCTCCACAAAGTTCCCATCTCATACCCATGAAGTACATAAGCCTCGAGGCGAGGCGCAGGCTAATACTTTACTGAAGCAAATCTATTATTTATTATATGTCATTTATGTAATTTTAGCCTTTTCTGTTCTCGTACCTTTTCGTTCAAATCCTCAGCCTCATGAAATCTCCGCCTGGCGTTGACTCAAGTGTCCCGTGTTGCGCGACACGAACGACGGCTTATTCCGCTCCCATGTCGTTTTCCGCGGTGAACACGAGGCGAACACGAGGTGATGAGACGAGTCATCGCCGACCTATGCCAGACCCACTCGTTATGGATAATTCCTGAAGGCACCGAACGTCAACCGTCAAGGAAACACAGCTCGCAGCAATACTGGCGCAATCGCATGACGACGAGCAGCATGTCGCGATTCCTGTGTCGCAAACTCATCCAGTTCCAGCTCAGCTTGTTCAAGTTGCATCGTGTAACTTGGCGGCCATATGGGTTTGGCGTGTAAATTTGTCTGGGTTTCCACTCATGGATGCATCACCGGTCACTGGATAGCTTGGACAATGTCGTACCATATTCGTGAGTCCAAAGTCCTGTGTGTCAGCACGTTGCTCATCATCGCAAGGTATCAAACTACCGCTACGGAGCCCAATGGCTCTCCTGCTGCGGCCTGAGAGCTCTAACGCAGTCCCCATGGGCACGCTGGCAACGAAGCTGCACATGTGAAAGATGGTGCATTCTCGCTGTCTCGTCAGACCTATCGTCTGGAAAATCAATACGGCGCAGTGACGATATGTAAATACGAGGCGATCGGATTCCAATTTATAAACGGCTTTTAGCCTCTTTTAGGCCGAATGCTGTGCCGATTGACATCATCATAAATGGGATTTTTCCCATTGACCCTCCGTGTAACAGGCTACCTCCCTCCACCGGCCCTTCCGCCGAATTACCTCGGTTCCACGCGGTCGCCCTTGACAGAGGCGGAGGCATTGGTGTACAAGCTGCCCATCATACTTGTAGAGGGACAGGCGGTGGGGTCCGACCACCATCCGTCGGAGGAGAGGGTAATGAAGGGGAGCATTAGGATGATTGGGGATGGGGCGGTTAGGTGGACCATGGTCAGTCTTTTTACCATTCTGTCTGTATTACTTGACTGATGGACTGATTCTTTTCGTAGAAGTCCAGGATCGTTGGGACGAATAGGACCGAGTGGGTTACAGAGGGGATCCAGATGGGTGCTATTGGTTCTGCGTTGGGTGTTATGGGATTGTGGACGGGCCCCGAGCATCAAAGGCACGATCCTCTAGGTGGGTTATGCGGTCTCGCTTACTTTCGTCTGATGGCTTGCTGATATCGAGCGCTCCGTTTGCATACTTCTTAGGTCCATGGTGGATGTGGAAAGTCTCAGATACGCCTGCGCTCTGACACCCCTCCGTGTTGACCTTGGACCCTACACGCTGATGCATGTGTGCTTATAGATTGTCGGCCTTGTATTTGCGCTGTAGAATGGCACTTCGATTGTAAAGTATCAATGTAGGTAGATATGTACTTAGGAACTCTTTTAAGTCTGTATGTAGATTAGAATACGGACACAAGCTCTAGAAACTGCAATCCCCATTGACGNAAAAAAAGTTGGAGATGCTTAGTACTGTAGCTGAAAGTAAGGTCTCGAACTAGGATTCTATCTCAACAAGTACATCAGCACCTGTACGACATAAGAGAATGGAAAGGTGGTATCACGGAACGAGGTATTCGCTATCAAGGTACAGTAAACGGCGAACATCGATGATCAAGGACGGAGTCATGGAAGGAAAGTTGGAGGGTGGACATGAAGTATTCGCTGGTGGAAGTTCAATGTTCTCCTTGTCGTATCGCAGCGCGAGGTGAAACCAAGGGATGGAGAGCGTACTGACACGTTCTTGATTCTCCCAAACTCATTTCCCGGACCAAAGGTACCAGTACGACTCCAGTTTTGCAGAATTTTGAATCAATAGAACGGTGTTCGCGGTCTGGAACTCAACCTTTGGACGCGGTGGCGCGAGTAGCATGAAGAATCATCGCCGTAGAGCGAATCTAGGCGCCAGAGTAGACATAGGCCGACAACGATAGAGAACATCATGGTAATCAGGCGGGGGCTGAAGGCACCGGTGTACAAAGGTACGTCATGGGAGTAGCGTGGCCCATCGAGAACGCTGGTCCGCTAGGCTCGTTTGAGTTGAGTTGTGGTGGCATCATAGGTGTCCCTTGGTACATGAGAGAAGTCGGAGCATGGGGATTTGGGTTATGAAACGTCATGAGGTGAGCTTGAGCTTGAGGCGCTGGGGTAAACGTCGAAATCGCGTGTGGAACTGGCAGTGGAGTTGAGTTGAACGGTGACAGTGGGGTCAGGACGAACGGCTGGGGTTGCTGCTGTATTCCGTGGTGTATACCGTCGTGGCGCTGGTCACATTGTAGGTGTTGTGGCAGACTCTGCTGAGGGAAACCCGCTGGTGGGTGGGCTAGGTATTGAACCTGGTGCTGAGACGTCGAAACGGAAGGACCGGCGGGAACAAAGATGGTCTGTCCAGCAGAGGGGTATGGATTGGGTGTGAAGGTGGGTACCATCGCGTGCGATGGCGCAGCAGACGCGTAGCCGTGCTGATGAGGGCATGGATATGACTGCGAAGACGAGGTCAACTGGGCTGTCATCGGGGTGTGTGTGGTTGCGGGAGTATAGAGGAGCGTCCTCTCCGTTTGAGCTTGGACGACTGGCGTAGCTTGGTACATAATCGGAGCCGGAACCTGGGTTATTGGCGCAGGCAGTAGGTAGTTGCTATTGAGATACGGAGAGTTCATGTCGGCTGAGAAAAGCAGCAGCTTAAGCAATCTAAAAAGGACGGAAAGCAAAATAAGAACGTACGATTGTCCAAGAATCCAGCCGTATTGCTCTTCGGGGTACCAGCACGAGACGCGGGTTCTGGTGCGCTGAGCGTTGAAGGCGACGGATAATCGAAGTCCAGAAATAATGATGATGTTGAGGTCGACGAGCTGGGTATGTTGTAACGGTGATAAAGCGGTTCGTTCTGGAAGCGAACACGACGCTGATCCGGACGACGTGATTTTGAGCGTTTGTTGAAGCTAGAGGGAAGGAAACGAGGCATATGAAGAGCTACAGCAGAAGAGCTGAGGTATTAGGGCTTCGCTGACATTGGCCTGTGAAGGAGGCACAAAGACAAAGACGTACCTCCACAGCTATATGCTATAAGGATCGAAGTCCCGTCAAGTGAGGACAAGATCCGATGTAATAGATTCGACGTGAAAGGTCATAGTAACGATATTGTTCAACCTAGACAAAGAGGCTCAGCTGAAAACAATGAAAAGCATAACCGTGGAACCCACTAAAACAAGACAGCGGGCACGAACAATTACTTTTGGCGTCTGGGCCGCTTGTCCATCCAATATTCGGGGCACAATGGCTTGACGTATTGAGGTGAGCAGCTGGAGTTCTGTACCGACGCATCTGATCACTGGTGAAGGAGGAGGAAGTTGAAGCGTTGGCATGGTTACAGAACACGAAAATGACCTCCTAGAGTGGTAACAGGAGCCTCCTGACAGGAGACTAAACCGAAACTGTCGATCGACAGCGTTGCCAAGTCCTAGCCTTGAGCTGATCCCGCGAGAAGGGGAATAGATGAGCTCAATCTTTCCTACCGAGATTTACTTCCTCATCATTGAACAGCTTGGATTGCCGCATCGCAGGGATCTCGCCCCCTTCCTCGTCGTATGTCGTCAATTCCACGATATCATCATCCCCCTCCTCTATGAATCGATCACCCTTCCTCCTTCAAATCAATTCGACCTGACGCGTTTCTGCCCAGCTACGATCATGCCAACACGTTCCAGTTTCAACAAATTTCTTTCAACCATTTCCAGAAACCCGGCTTTAGCAGCCCACGTTATCTCTTTCATCAACTATGGTCGAGGTGTATCATCTATCGTCGAACAGAGTGCGATAAAGCAAGCGATTGCCTACTTGACTCATCTCAAATGCCTATACTTCGACTCTCCATTTTCCATCACTGATTTCCTTCCACAAACGGTGGCCTTGACCCATTTCGTCTTCAAGGCGTCGTGGACGCGGTTCGTCTACCAACTGATACGTTCCCAGCCATCAATTCAATACCTCACCCTCGGACCCGCCTCGTTCATGCTGTCTCTACCATTGTTCCCTACCATCGCGCTCCCCAACTTGACATCCCTCACATGTCGTCCCGATTTCTTGAGTAAAATCGAGGGATTGCCGCCCATCAAGCACCTCGTCATTGAAACGGCTCGTGAAATCCTAGCCCCAGACCGGCCCCGCCCTCGTTTGCCTGTCGAAATCATTCGCGGCGTAAAATCGCTATCGGGAACGTTCCCAACACTGGTTGAGGTTGCAAGATACTGTGAAAGTCTCGAGTTCCTTTGGGTTGTAACTCCTGTGCGTTTCAACTGAATTTCACCCCTCTTCTGCGAAGTTCTGACGTAGGATCGATACTCAATCAACTATAGGGCGACATCGACAACACTCTACTCTCTAGGATCCCCTTGCGATCCCTCAAATATCTCCACTACACCCCAAACAAATTTAGCCTTGACAACCGCAACCTTTTTTTCGAAACATTCCCGCATCTCATGTTCTTCGACATGGACGATCAGGTTCTTGGAGTTGTCGCTCGGATCTTCCGTTTCCCTGAGAAACCGAATGAAGTACGCATCGCTCGAATCCCGTCTGCGGACCAGTTCGAGTACTGGCACGAGCTTTCTCTGATGCCATCGACAGTCCAGTAGTCAACGAAGTCTGTGGTGTACCGGTCAGCGTCGGTAGTTGGAGGTGGCGGCTGCGGCACAATTTGTAGCTTGCGCTTACTCGTGAGCGACGAAGCTATGTGGTACGTACCAGTAGCTGGAAGCTGAATACATGCACCATGCAATCCTTCATGAAGACCAAGAATGACATGGGAAAATAGCGAACATTCAAGCATCCTCGCAGTAGCTTTCGTACATGACTTGCATCACACCAAGCAGTGGATATTGATTGCATCCTTTGCTGGCGCGAGTGGTCTTCACGGCTCTGTTTGGGCTCTGAGGCCTTGAGGTCTAGAGGGCGAGAACGAGCTGTGAGAAGACGTTAGAGACAACTCAAAGATACCTTAGACGTACCAGTCCTAGATACTGAGCTCGTTCGGAAACGGGAGGATTCAGATGAAAACGACCAAACGGCCCAATTCAACGGTCAGGAGTCTAGCTCCTTTTCGTTACAGGAGGTTCTACCAGACGTTTCAACTTTTAAGCGCTGAGCTCCCCCGCCTTCCCATCCATCAACGACGCGTACGACAACGTTGAACTAGCTAGTTATCCGGCCTCACGTGTTGGACCACATCAACACCCCTCGAGGTCACTAGGTGTCATATTAAGTATACGCCTCAGCTTCTTCACGGATGACAAGTCCTCCATTCTATCCGCTCGATTTTCTGTTCATCTCGATTGTGACCCTTGCGTAGGAATCAGTTCGACAGAGATGGTCATTCTGAAGTACGCTGGCACTGTGAATACCTCCTCCTCATACATCTAACACCTCTTTCCCCCTAGCTTCACGATCTAGCGTCCTCAGTCGCGTCCGTGGCGTTTCCTATTGGCGTCGTATCCCTCTCTCACATAGCTCGGACCTACAAAATTGCTGAGCAACATCTGCGCAAGAGGTGGATACTCCGTGGACGGGGACTACGTCGAAGAAGCTGTAATCGTTGCCTGTGACGTNCCCCCTCACCCTAATTGGCGTCGCCCCCTTGAGTTCGCTGCCCATGGACTGGGGTTGGCAAGGAGCTCGCTAGATGCGTTTTTGGCCACCCTTCGTGTGATGTTCAGGTGGGCATCGTTTCGTTCTTTTCATTGTTGTCCCTTTCTCTAACTTCATTTCCTCTTAGACGTTTACTCTGTCCCTCTGTTGCCTCAGTCACTCGTACAGAGGATGACATTGGCTCCGTGGGCGGAACCTGATGAAGCCTAAGTCAAAGCACAGACCACCGCGACTGCGTAGTAACGATAGCAATCTTTTTGGCACTGGATCTATCTTCGATGTTTGACTTTGCTGGGAATAGAATCAATTACCATTGTTTCCCTGACTTGTCCTTGCTTACGGTCACATCAGCCCTGTTTACGCAGGGACCCATCGCTTGCGCGCCCTTTCACTGTGGCTCGCAACCTCTCTCGATTCCACCAGTGTTGCATCGAGACGTCGTGCATCAATGCTCGAAAAGCACGCAGCAAGCGGTACTCCCAAGTTTGCGGCCGCAGCCTTACGGCGCCGAAGGCCGCTGCGCATCGCAGCTTTCCGAATGACCATGGGTTTCTGCCAATTAAGCAAGGCAGTACGCGCAGTTCAATTTGGCTGTACATCATGGAATGCTCAAAGGTTTAAGCTCCAGGTACGATGACATGCCCCACCCCCTAGACACCGACCTTCTCATGATCATTGCTAGGACTCTAGGTCCTCGGTCGCAAAAGTCTACGCTCTCATCTCACTAGATGCGTTTTCTCGAGAGGCATCAAGCTTGGAGCCCATTGCCCTTTAACGCTTCATGCATTCATGATTCATTCTCCCCGGCTGTCCATGTCGAGGAGGATGACTGGTCCGCAGGCTGGACGAGGTTCACGTGGGTGGCTGTTTCTGGGCTGTCGGGCAGATATAAGAGACGGGACGGGTGAGTGGATCATTTACGAAGATACAAAGATGCGGGTGAGTAAGCTTCATCGCTCAGACCCTAATGTAACATGTCATTCTCATGGTACTCTTCACGCAGGAATCCTCTACGCACACGGCCACTACCGCGAACGAGCCNAAAAGTCCGGTCTCGTAAACCAACTACATTGGAAGTCGTGAGTGTCGTCCTTTTACTCCTTTGATAACTATTCATTTTCCTCGAGGATTCCACCCCGCCCTTCATCCGCAAAATTGTGTCGCTCCGATTATCTCAAGTACCAGTTCGCGTATATGATGTCTCTTCCAACTGCTTCGTTACCCGCAGGGACCTCTCAAGGACAATCGAGCAGCAAGCCATCAATGAATATATCAGCCAAATCGTCCAGCACGCTAGTGGCAGCGGACAATCATTCAAGTTGGATGAAGAAAAGATAAGCAGCCTCGTCAATGACAAGACGAAGTTCGCTATCCTCTCTCACCGATGGGCATCAAACGAGGCGACATATCAAGAAGTTATTACACCGGAAGGTGCGAAGCGAATTCGACACAATGCGAAGTTCAACGGTCTCTGTCATATGGCGCAAGTATATGGATGTCAATACGTCTGGATGGACTCGATATGCATCGCTCATTCGAAGAGCACCGAAGTGGACGAGTCAATCCGCTCCATGTACACATGGTACAGAACCGCCCATGTCTGCTTCGTCTACCTGGAGCAGTTCAATTGGGACCGTCACCGTTCGGATGAATGGTTCTTTCGAGGATGGACGTTGCAGGAGCTCCTCGCGCCTACGAAGATCGTCTTTTTCGGTAGACGATGGGAAAGGGCTTTTCCTGGCCGCAAGAATTGTCTTTTCGACCTTACCAGGGAGCTGCGGCACGGGGACAATGATGGCGAACAAACATCGAGCTCGAGCGCCCTACCGCCAGTCAAGGAATGTCCTGCAAACATGTCCCCGACTGACGGCGAGGGAACAGGAATTGGAAGTGATTTGTCTCCGCAAAATTGGATTTCCCAATTCACAGGTTCGTGTTTTTCGTTATGATCCCGTTCTTCGTGAAGGCCTGACATATTGCTATTTAATAAGGGATCTCTTCCGAAGACTTGACATCATACAAGCCATCCTCAAAGCATGCCCGCAAGATCTTCACTTACATGCAAAAGCGCACTACCTCTGTCCTTGAAGATGAGGCCTACTGCCTTGTGGGTCTTCTCGACATCTTACTTCCCATCGCTTATGGGGAAGGCGTTGAACGTGCACTCTCCCGCTTACAAGTTGCGTGCGCAGAGCAAAATGACGACCGAAACATCTTCCTGTGGGACTATACATGTAACCACCCCTCAAGCTTCAACTCCATGCTCGCCAGCAACCCCTTCGAAACCTTACTTGAGAACGTCTGCCTTTCGGGCGATGCTCAAGGTGAAATTGTCTCCATCCAGGCCGAGCAGCTATGGGATAACATCTGGAACACGCGAGCCTTCCATGGCAACGTTGACCACACCTTTGCGTTTACCAATGGCGGACTTCGCATCTCATTGATCCTCCATGACATTTTCAACAAAGTCGGCAATAAATTCTACTCCCAATGCGCCCCCAACCAAGGCATCCAGATCTCCGGTGCCCGAGGAACGAAATGGCGAGGAAGTCTGGTTCATATCAAGTTGGCAATTTTGGGGACGTATACGGATAGCAAGGGTCAGGCGTACGCGTTTCCTATCATCCTAGAGAAGCTTGGGAAGAGTAAGCTCCCAAAGTATCGGCGGATCCCTTGTGCTATCGTGGGATCGACACTTCCGCCGCTTAAGAACCTGCTTTCTCGAGCACCTGAAGGAGTGTATATAATTTAGAAACCATGATACCCTACTCGAGTGTATATAATATAGAAACGATGATACCCTACTCGCGAGCAGTACTATGTATCTTCTTTGCGGGAGCTATACCCATCCCCTATCTACGCAGTATGTACTGCTCTACTTCTGCATAGAGTAGTACACAATTACTACGAGACAATGGAAAACATCTGGAAGTAGTTCTGTCCGTATATCCATGGATACTAGAGTACAAGATCCATTCCGAGGAACGGATGAATCGGACTGTTTGGTCAAGGCAAGGCTAAAATCATTGAGGACGGTCCCAGCAAGGATGAGCGGTTTCGTTGGCCACGAGCAAGCAACCACGATGATTTGACACAAACATATGAGGTACATGATCCGTGTCGTACAAGGGCCGAGTAAGATGTTGGCGCGATCCATCAGGGGGTGATGCATGATGGCGAGGGACCATTAATCCCAAACCCGGAGGGACGACTGATGTAGATCGAGCAGTGATTAGAGGGGGACAGGAATACGAGAAGGTAGGGTGTTCTCGCGAGCGGATCGAGACTTGAATGAGAAATAGCCTTTATGAATGGTGTCCCAGCATTGAACGGGAAGTCGAGTTCGTTCCATGGTTGGTGCAAGTTCGAACCATAGCGTATCGTCCTCCCCCTCCTATGCAGAATCACTCCGTAAGAATACCTCTCAGCGCACGGCTTTTGATCACTGATCAAGTCCTACGAGTCGCATTTCGTTGTAGGTATTGAGGGGGGTCGAAAGGAAGCGAGCAGGACCTGAACAGTCTTCAAGACGGTGAGCTGTGGCGACTAAGAAAAATTCAGTGCTTGAAATCAAAAGACTGCGTTGGATTCAGCGTACCTAGGCGGTCATTTGCAATTTGTGGGTAATAGTACGAGGGCGCCATGGGTTCTTCCCCGGCCCCAACACCGCTGATGTCCTAGCACCATGCGGTTCCCCACGGTGAATATATGTGTAATGGACTCTCGCTTTATAGGATTATAGCTATTACAGAGAGACGTTCAGATACGAAGCAGATCGTGTATAAAAAACGAACCCAGGCGATGCCTGATTCCAGGCCAAGCATTTGAGCTCGAACGGATCGAAAATCATAAATGATGCTGAAGTTGACTTTGACGTTGAGGCTTTGAGCTCTGAAGCTGAAGAGCAACGGAGCTCATGGGTTTTACCAAGCTGGAGGAGAGGCGGAGGAAGGGAGTAGGGGACAGAAATACGTCTTCGCATGACGCGTCGGTACCTGTCACGCTGATTGACCGTGCGAATCGATACTCTCACAGTCAATAACATGCCACGGCAATGAACTCTTTACCCTACTCCTCCACCCTAGGTTTCCATGGACGCACCGCACCATTCTTGCATGCAATCCCTCATGAAGGGTAAGAAAATAGTGAAATTAGCGAACATTCAAATGTCCTCGCACCGCAGCTGGCTTTCGTACGTCACTCGCATTACATCAAGTAGTAGATATTGAGTCCATCCCTTTAGCTGGCTTAAATTGCCTTCACGGCTCTGCGGTGAGGCCTTGAAGCCTGCGAGAACGACCTCTCGGACGCCCTTAGGAGGACCCCTCTTCGACCCAGGGAGTCCCGAAATTTTACATAAGCGCTAAAACGCCTCTCAAACGCTTCTCCTCCTTTCATCCACCATTCTGTTCGCCCTCTCGTACCTTGAAGAATCCCGATATGAGCTGAGATTCAGCTCAAGTGACGGACTGACGTATCAAGCTCAACCCGAGACCGCTCCGTCAACGCGTCAACCTTGATACAACGATATGCAAGAAAGCCTTTGGATGCGTGATCAAAGAGATATAGCTCTCGCTCGTGAGATGTGCTACATTGGGTGTTGAAAAAACGAGTCATCCGAGTGCGTTTGCTTTCTGGTTTTGTCGATTTCGCCCTCACAACTGCCCCCTCCAGTATAGCCCCATCATCAAACGCGACTCTTTTCTCTTGAGAAGTTCGCACAGGCATTCTGGCTCTCGTGCCCCGCTCTCTCCTCGGCCAAGTAGCCATGCCGCTTGGTCGATGTTTTTGCTCTTGAGCCCGGTATAGGTGACAGCTGTTGAAGCCTCACCCTATCGGATCCTGCTTCTGCAGCCGTCGTCCTCGACTGAAGTTCGGAGCGAAAGTCTTTCGTCAGTCCTATGGTCATGATGCTGCCCGTCATTGAGACTTTCGCAGCTGGAGGTGGGGTTGTACAATGAAGGGGAGGAATCGACGATTAAGTTGGTCCTCAGGAATGTACGACCAACATGTCACCCATGGTCCATAGCATCAATCGGAAATCCTCAATTAGAGTACTACTTGACCGCCCTTGCATCAGGTCCCGAAATGTTCAGCGGCAAGCACGTCGCCCTCTGCGAGTGGATCCAGTAGTTGCGCATGCACCAACAACATGGCAGGAGAAGTCGAGCAACCCACCAACCTCGCTCATGAAGAGCTCGGAGAATGCGCAACGACCGCATTGGACATGTTGAAAGTGATCCAGTTGATTGGGGCCGACTTTCGCCTTTGGGTTCTCAAACCCGAATCTCATCTCCGTTTGACGATAAGTAGTTGGATGGACCGTGGTTTCATGATGTCGCACCTTAGCTCGATCTATTACTTTTCATGTGTTCGGTGGTAATATCTACTCTACTTATTTCCCCGCTTGATAGCACTTCGACGGACTACTAAGGGTATCATATCATAGCTAGTGGTAGGACAATACGTGTTTACAATGTTCGTCACGAAACTTGACATGAGGGGGAAGTACAAATTGTCCGATTCCAGAAACCACACAAAACAGCGGCGATGAGAAAAGGTCCTGGAGAGGATCAATCATCTCATCCAAGGGCCTATCAGGCCGCGAACGGAAGCTCAGGAAAACGCGGGAGATAATTCATGGGCGATATACAGTCCAACGGCAGCATGATGCTACGAACTAGATGGCCGTAGAGAGCGCTGGACGCTGGTCCAAGTCGCCTATTCATCGTGTTGACCTGTGGCGCCTTCATCCCAGGCGGTCTGGTAGGCGAGGGATAATTTAGAAACGTGATGAGTTGGGTTGGAGCGGGGGTGTCGGATGAACATCAAAACGCCATGAGGAACGCGTCGAGGTGTAAATGTCGGAAGTGGGGTATGAACAAACGGTTCCCGCCGTTGCAGCGTCTTTGACTATGCGCCATCGTCAGGATGGTGCTTTGTAGGGACCGTATTTGACCACGCGGTGGGTAAACTACTGGAAGTCGAGGAGGAGTCCCAGATGTTGAGCCCGCTGTAGGGACAAAAAACGGAGGCACTGCTGGGATCGTAAAGTGCCTGACCGAGAGGGGGAAATAGACCAGGTGACTGGGCGTAGTGGGAAGATTGGACGGGTGCCAACACGGTCAATGATGGAGGACACGAGCAGCTGTGCTGGTGGGAGCATGCGCGTACAGTTGAAAGAATGTCGACGCGACACGAGGCGCTATTGGGGTTTGCATGGCCGCGAGAGGACATAAGAGTCCCATTGGTTTGAGCGTGTCTGACTGGTTGAGCTTGGTACATATCCAGAGCTAGGGCAGTTGACGGAAGAGACATGCGGCTGCAATAGATAGCGCGTAGCCACTTGAGCGATACGTACATACTTAAAGAGTAGAGAACGAAAGGAAGACGTACACATGTCCAAAAATTCACCAAGAGCTACCCTCCGGAGTATCCTCACAAAATGTTGGTTTGATGAAGGCGCCATCTTGAGAGCTTGACGACGAGGGGTAGTCGAAGTCTGAGGACGATCACGACCTCTGGTCGAACGAACTGAGATCGCCAGGTAGTAGTAGTGCCGTTCTGGAAGCTGAAACAGAGCTGATCCGGAGGTCGGAACTTTGAGGGTGCGATGAAGCATGGGCTGGGAAAGGGAGACATAGGACGACCTATCTGAGAGATTCAGAGATGTTAAATTCCCGCAGGCGTTGAAAGCGAAGCTTGGACAGGAACCAAACAGCAACGTACCTTGCATCCGTAGCCTGGCCATTCCCTCATTATGCGGACAGCCCAAGTCTCAGAACTGTCAAGACAA
>JAPEVF010000646.1:997-26031 GCA_029747585.1 Pleurotus djamor
TACAATTAGCGACATACCCTAAGTAGTAAGGCGGTCAGCGACAAGATCCAAGCTGTCTCATGTGGCGTCAAACTCACCAGTGTCCCGACTGTTCGTCTCAGCATTTCCATAGTCAAAACAACAGCCCCCATTATAGTGTTGCCCGTTCAGAATCGCTTCACCCGTTTTTCAGCCACAAACACTCNNGTCACGAAAATYAATGCTCACCATACATTCCCTCCGCCTGGTCACGCACAGCCGTACCGACCGCGTTATTGTTGCGGTATCCCGTGCCAGGAGAGATAAAGACACCATAGACCTTCCTGCCATTCAAYAAYACYGGCGCTCCGATAGCACTTGCCAAGTTGTCCTTTCCACCTTCGTCAGGTCCTTGGAACCCACCCGGCGGCGCTTGCGTCAAGTGGTTTCCATGTCCACTCTGGTCGTACAGAATKGTAATGAGGCAGGTGGTGTTCGCGCAGAACGAGTCTTGGGCACCGGAGTTGGCGAYGCCGCCAGTGGAGATGGGGTGGATGTCTGATGTGGCGCCGTCCGACGCGCGCTTAACCTGGTAGAGGGAGCCCGAGTACGAATCGTACAGCGCACGAGTAGTAGCATGGGCAGCGATGCACGGTGTCCCTCCAGAGGCGTAGATGTCGCAGGGRGCAGCCACGACGAGCGAGCTAGTCGCCAACACAGCGAGAGAGGTGAGTAGTGCAGTGGGGAACATTTTCAGTTTACTTTTCATCCACCAAAACTCGATACATATTTATAGAACGCAACCMATTGAACAATCGTGAGTTGTGGCTCTAGGAATTCAGTAATTCATGTGCGTAGTCTGTGCGCCTGACCTCAAAGTGCGRTTGCCGTGTGCAAGAAGCGCGCGAATCAACTTCGGAGAGAAGGGAAGTGTCGATGCGGAAAATTTTATCGACA
Source organism: Pleurotus djamor (assembly GCA_029747585.1). Classification (NCBI taxonomy): domain Eukaryota; kingdom Fungi; phylum Basidiomycota; class Agaricomycetes; order Agaricales; family Pleurotaceae; genus Pleurotus; species Pleurotus djamor. Next base: position 1,913 of record JAPEVF010000646.1, read on the forward strand.
GTTCAGAGTCTGCTATACATTGAGTATCGGTTTTTGGTACGTCGGAGTCCACGAATMTGGTCWCCAANNTNGCGGYGACGGCCCGGGATGGAGAGATTTTGCCGTGGGCAAGAAGTGAGGCGAAGCAACGGTGTCGAATTCTATAGTCACGTCAGTCTCGGGGCGCCACGGTTCGGATTTGAGTGCTTCACTGGGATCTATGGGTCTGAACCGGAGCCCGCCACCTCCACCTCCTCCACCTGATGACCACGCAGCGTTGAGTATGTTTGATCGACCAGCCTCCACCCCGGTATATGTTGTGTAGATAGTTTGGGGTCTGGAATGTTTGATATTTGGATTATGGAACGGACAATATCGTGATGAAGGGGTGATATCATGACTTCTCTGGAGGACCATACAAGAGCTTCTTGCCAAAGGATATGATGCGATCATCTAGAGTCCGTATATTCCCCACCAAGTTATCTATCTCCTCGTTCCAYCGTCCTTTGAGTAGGGTGGCAAAAGGTTTCTGCTCGATTCTCGAAGCGGCAGAGGGAGGTGCATTGACGAAGGTGGGTGTTTCAGCGAGTCGTACAGAGAGTGCATGCAAACTGTGTGGGCGTGGGTGTCCATTGCATCATGARCAAAACCATGGTTTACTCGAAGCTGCGCGCGACGTACTCTCTGCGTTGTAGTTCGGTTCTATCATTCAGACCAAGTTAGTTGAACAGTGACGGGGGTTYTAGGATYGCTTSAACTTGCCTRGTGTTGATYAGRTTGGAAATGCCATAGTACACCTAGAATATGTTRGATGAATGGTTTCCTGGMGNGAAAGGTAGGGRNAATCACCCCTCCGGCGACAAGAGCCCCCGAGATTGGACCAACGAGGGCAGACATTTGGGTGTGAGTTGARAGTTGTGGTGTCGGATACTTAGACGCCCAATGTGCAGCAAGCGTAGGTGTTATTGCAACCGAAACAAACAACATAGCGAGATGATACAGAGTAAATGCAAGATTCTGCGATATAAAAATTACTCTAGCCAACCGAATTCAACAAAACAAGGAAATCTGTGGCCACTTCTTCGAAACCACCGCTGAGGTCAGGCGCCGATACATAGACATTGACATCCGGCGCAGACCGAAGGACAAACACCCGTCCCTTGTGTGGTCCTTGCAAGCAGAGGGCGTCTTGCGATATACGATCCGGCTGAACGGGAATGAGATACTTTATAGGTATATTGACGATGGCGGGGACGTTTGGTGGCCGCGATTGAAGGTTGACAGACGCCATTTGTGTGATATTGTCCGTCAATTTCATCGCGCCTGTGACGACGCCTTTGAGGCCCTCCAATTGGCCATCCCAGAATGGCTCATCCTGCATTGTCCCTTGGACTTCAACGTTAAGCCTAGTAAGGTACTGTTCGGGGACATCGAGCAGCCAGTTCTCTCCTGTGTACAGAGTTGGTAAGAATGTATACAGGAAGTCTGGGGAAGAGACAAACCGAGGCCATCCTTCGCAGCGTCCTCACGATGATACAAGTTCGAGGGACCAGGTGTAGGAGCCGACGTTGCATTGGTTGGCGCGCTATAAACATTGAAAGCGGCAGGCGTGGGGGCAGAGAGTGGCGTTCCGGAGTACCCATGAGGTCCGGGTGTAGGTGCTGTCGCGGGGGTGGGTGCACCAACAGGAGTGGCCTAGAAAGATGAGTATCAGCAGCTAGTAGGTCGGAACTGTGGCTACAGATGTGCTTTACCCAGTCATCTAGATTGTCCCAATTGGATCGCGAAGGGGTTGCACTACCGGTACCCCAGCCTGACGTATCCCATCCAGAAGACGCGCTATTCGAACCGGAAGTATACGGGTTGGGTGTCTTCTCTGGGAACGCAGGCGTGCGTCCGCCGTCTCCATGTGCCGGCGTGCGTCCGCCATCTCGTGAGGTGTATGGATTGGGCGTGCGGGAGGATGCATTCCAAGCAGGTGTTCTACCACCATCCGCATACGGGTTCGGCGTTCGAGAAGAGGCATTCCAAGCAGGTGTTTTTCCATCTCCAGAAGAGTAGGGGTTTGGCGTGCGGCCAGAATTCCCCCAAGCTGGAGTACGACCTCCTCCATTTGCATAAGGGTTGGGGGTTCGCGACGTAGACATCGGGGGACCCATTGAGCCGAAGCCACCAGGTCCGCCACCTCTACCTCTACCTCCACCACCTTGCGGTGGGCCTCGTGAATCAAGGTCGACCAATTGACCATCGGGTCTATGTCCTGTTAGCCAGATAGTCAGACCATATAATGACAGAATTCGTACCTTTTATGCTTCAATTTCTCCTTCTCGATACTGATGAGCTTGTTGCCAGTTTGAAGCTCAACTCTCGCGATGTTCCCGTTGGTGTCCTTGATCGTTCCCGCATAACCCTTATACACACCCTTGATCACGACAACCAAGGAACCGATGCTTCGGTCTCGAGGACCTCGACCCATGCTACCGGAACCCACCATTCCACCAGTCGGAACAGCCATCGCAGGATTCATTTTCGACAAATCGGCTCCAGGTTTGATCAGATTGCCCTTGGGAGCCACGGAAGCAAGAGAACGGCATCGAGCCACGAATACGCCACCGTTCTCAGTGACATCTCTGTTGTGCAAAAACGCGTATTGAGACTGATGGATGTGAAGAACGCGACCTTTGCGATTCTAAAAGAACAAGGACGTGAGAAAGCAGACCTGAATTGTGAGTGGTATCCTTGACGAACCTCGCCGTCCACTTCCTTGACGTTGTCATTAATTCGAAGTTCATGACCTTGAGAATCAATGGCGAAGGATCGGCCGGAGTCACGACGCATAGAAATTTGATGCGGCTGGACAAGACGGACTTGTCCGTTTTGATCAATGACACGGAATGAATCTCGCTCAGTCTTGAAGATAACACCAACAGTCTGTTGACTATGCGAGGTTAAGAGGTAAACTGGTTGTATAGCAATGGAGAGGTGCTTACTCTAGCTGAACCAAATCATGAAGCTCGTAGTTGCCGACGACGTTCGAACTTGATCCAACTTCCGCAGCCTCTCGAAGATCTTTAGAGAAAACGGACACCTACATAGRAAATTGAGCACTGGAGATGAGAAGACGGATAGTAAATAATCTTACCTCTTGCAAAGACAAATCAGACAAGAAAGTAACAACATTATCCGACACAGAAACCACCAAGCCAGTTTCATCTGCATTCTTTCCCGTCATGACCTTAACGTGATCTCCAGGCTTGAAGCGCTTGCGTACGCTACGAGCCGGCAGGTCGATACGCTGACCATCAATGTCCACACCAACTGCCGAGATAGTTACGACGTCCTGCGAGATTTCCTGGACGACACCATGCATGCCCGTTTGTTCTCCTTCGAAAACCTCGACATGATCACCGGGTTGAAGCACAGCAATGGCAGCCTTTCTTGAGGCCTCGGCAATGATAGACAAATCAACATTGCCTTCGTTTTCTGCCCCATCTCGACCGCGAGTGAACCGGGTGATTTCGTCAAGAGTAGGATTGACGTCGTCCATGCTAATTGCACTGATTTTGAAGTCCTTCTCGATGAAACCATCCCTATACGTTTCATTCTGGAAAACGTAGAGCTGGTTCCGCTTCGAAACTGCTTTGCGGCCGTAAACTTTGACGACTTCTTCATAATTGAAGAAGCGTTGGGGTGGACGCATACTGGATGTTCCAGGAGCACCAGGCTTTTTACGCTTTCGTGCATCTGCGCTGTTGTCATCTCGAGGATTGAGGTCGATACGCGGGATGAATTTCAATCCAACTTCCTCCCCGTTCTCTGTAACATCCATCACTTGCGCTAAATCGCCTTGGTATTTACCACGTTTGATGCGCAGCCAGCTTCCTGGCGTCACAGTAATATCCTGCTTTTTGATTTGTAGCAGACTGGCCATTTCCTCAATTGGTACGAGGTGTATACCACGACTTGGGTAAACGCCAACGAGACCCGAGCATGCCTTGTTGACTTGTTGGGCACTGCGGGCTTCGACATAGATCATCCCAGGAAGAGAGTCGCGTTGGAAGGCAGAGAGGATATTGAGTGGGTTGGCGGAGTATTGGAGGTCGATGGACTTTCGCAACAGCGCAAAGACAATATCCCTTTCTTTACCAGGCTAGCAGACTTGTGAGCGGGGGTCGCATTAGAGTAATACGATCGTCTACTCACCTTTACACGTATCTGCCAAAGATTTGCATCGTTAACTGAGGGCATCAGCAGTCTCTGGGGAATGTCGTTCATGTCCCCCGAGTAACGAACTGCCTTGTTAGAGTAACGTTTGCTGAGATCTTCAGCAATCTTCTCCAAGTCCCCTTCGTCAAAGTCCTGTTCTCGCTTTCTATCAAGTAAGGCGTTCCGAGACCGATGATGCATGTCATCCTCGTCGCCATCCTGCGCAGACTCAATGAAACCATCTAGATGATGTCAGAACACTGAGCATTTCGGGAGCCACGAGCAGCGTACCTGGGCCACCAAAGTCATCGTCATCGTCCTCTTCGTCCTCTTCATCAGTAACTTCGGCTTCAATATCAAGGAACTCGTTGGCGAAGTTTCGTCTGTGACGTTGCTATTTGGCTGTTAGCTTCAATCAACCCCAAAGCAATCGGCCCACTTTGAGACGCTTCCGATTTCTTCCTGTGTCTTCCTCCTCCTCTTCTTCTTCCTCTTCTTCTTCCTCTTCCTCGTCATATTCATCGCGTCGACTCTTGTGTGTTTGGGAATGGCCATGACCATGGGGGGCTACGTCGTCCGAGCCTGGCATGACCGAGTCGTCTTCGCCAGTTTGAAAGTCATCTTGGTCCTCGAAGTCGGACATGATTGGAAGAGAGAAAGGATGTGGTTTGTGGGTAACACCAAGATTCAGAACAGGCGTCAATGTGTCCTCCGACAGCCCCTGTGAAGTCCACAGCCAACAGAGACAAACATGCCGATCTTATCTGATAAACGGAGATACTGAGGAAGTTGAGCTTGCTCTGACGATCAAGCACGAACATGAACATGAACCACGACATGCAAGATTCCATTTCCACCGCGACCTCCTCCTCCTCCACCGTCTTCATCGTCCAACATCCCGTCGTCACTGTTGACAACGACGACCAGGAGCGCACGCCAAATTCCTCAGGATGGTCCAGGCCAAGCCCAAGCCGTCCAGTATCGCCTGTTTCGGACACGCCGCCTGACAGTCCGTCTCTCACTGACCCCGGCTCAGTCTCGTCGTTGCCGTCAGTCTCCTCGTCGTTCTTTTTCAGCTCTGCCGCAGCAACTCCTCCCCCACCTCCCCACTCGCTGGAATCACTTCCTCACGTTCAGGGCCATGGAGGACACATGGATGCATTATTTCACCTTGACGAAGATCATCACCACGATTCTGATCCACCAGGCCACCTAATCATTCCTTCCCTGAGCCTCCCCGCCGCTCTACGCCGCCCAACTGCTTACGGACAAGCGTTGGGGGACGTCCGAGTCCTTGTCTTGAAGCTCTCAGATGCACCGCATCCCAAATACGACCCCCGTGAACCATCCCAGCAACCCTATTCCGGAACGTCCGAGTCGGACGCTGCTTTGGACATAGGCAGATTACTCGTAGGGAATAACGAAGACATCGTCGACATCGGTACGTGGGAGCCGTTCCACCCACCGCAGTCCCGACACGATGGTTCCATTGACGCCGACATGGCCTCGTGGCGTTCGTTGCGCGCATCCACTGATTGGATTGAACACCATGACGCGCACGGGCTCGAGAAGTATGAGCCTTCTCGAAATATTGAAATTGTCGAGATCACCTTGCACCTTCCTCCCACTGCAACCCTAGCACCCCTCGACTCAGAATATCAAACCTATGATCGCCTCGTGCGTCAACTCATTTCACATCATTGTTGCGCCACCTTCTAATAATTCCCTTAGATTCGACCTGCTCTCACGAACACACTCACTGACGTACAAACATTCCTGACTTACCCGTTCAGAGAACTCACCACAATCCTTCACCCGTCTCTCCCTCCTTTCACTTCTTCTCTTGTTCATACCCTTCTCGCTGCATCTGGGTCTCCCTTGTGCGCGGGGTTACTCCTTGTTTACGACCTATACAATGCGTCTGGCCATGAAGGTGCTCACGGCTCCCCTCAAATGGGCAGGAGGCGTACTGCTCGACAAGGTTAGTTCGTTTCTACCTGTTCTTTAGCCTCCTTACTAATTTTCTTACATCCAGCCTTCGATACGAGGATAGTCGTCGCAGAGCACATCATTACGGAGTCCCTTTCTCCTTATGTCCCTATCATTAAACTACCTTCATCAGCATCTGCCTCGATGCTCTATCCCACTGCCTCTCAGACTAGCCTGAGCACTAGGGCGCGCGATCCCACACACACTCATCATTTCCCTTCGCATTATCTACAGCCTGGATCTATTCTTCGCTCCAGTACGCTTCCTTGTCTCCGTCGCGAAGCTGCTGAACGCTTTCTTCGCTGGTATGAAATTGACCGCATCGTCGGCCATTTCGGCGTCCCCAATCCCCGCAAGCTCATTACTCAGGCGTCCGATGCATCTCCTGCGTCAGATAGCCCCAAGGGAAAGAAGTTGGATGTCGTAGCANGGGGGGACCATTAGGCCACATAAATCCAACAAAAGAAAGCACGATGAAGCTACTTTCGAGCAACGGAGAGCTCAATGGGAAAGTGAGCTCTCCGTTCAGGTTGCACGTCGCCGCCCAACATCTGCTATCTCCAGCGAACGCCGTTTTGCATCAAGCAATGCGACGCAGCGCCAGTCGGCGACGCAGCCTTTCGCCCATGGGGAAGTCCCCCCTTTCAATAGCTTCGACCCCTTACATTTCCCATCCATCCTTTGGTTGTCCTGTTCTCTTATCGGCCCCTTCAGTCGTCGAATTAGGAGGACGATATTCCGTCCATTCTCTACCGCTCCTCCCACATCATCGGAACGTGATCATCTTGTTGGCCATTCCACAGAAGTCACAATCACGGAAGACAAGAGCGCACTGGCTCCAACTCCCGCTCCTGTCCCTCAAAGAAAGGCATACAGACCTTCCGTTTTATCAAGATTGAAAACCCGTAGTTGGGTTGTAATAGGCATCGTCGGTGTCAGCGTCGGATTCGTTGTCGGGGCTAGCATTGGCTTCACGTACCACGCGGCGAGTCTCTCCTCTGTATAGTTCCCTACGTCGCATGTACTTGCTTGTTTCACCATCTAGTTTGTATCTCCTAAATTCTACCTTGGTCTAGCACTACTCTGTCCTCCGCGGGGGATAATAAACTGAGTCTAGCGTCAAATTGATAGTGCCACGAACACGTTCAAAATTCCGTAGCCTGGAACACCAGAATCACTTCCATGGTACGCATCATAGACACTACCCTCGTCTTCAACGTCTAGTGGAGAGTGAATACAGTACAATTTTGCATAGAACCCAAGAACCAATGGCTGGAGTGACGNTTTTTCGTCTCAACCTCTGGGTCAGGCTCCTGTGATTATCCTGAAATGGAAGCCTAACAACTCTTCCAGTCCTCCCTTTCTTCACACTGGTCGTAGCCTAAAAACATCGAACTCGCACAAGGGATCTAGACCTTGACGTTCACAAACCGTGTTTTCAGATCCGTCATGCACTAGATCGTAGTTGTCGCTGTGGCTGATATCTACATACTCGACTCTAAACAGGTGGCCGTTGAAAAAACACATCCCTTTTGTTGACAATGCCAAACCAAACTCGTGGACCGTATGAACGATAAGGGAGATACTTTGACGCGTTAGAAGGGACGGAAATAGTATTGCCGCACATTCGTGCAGACTTGGAGAGCAGGATGACCTCCGTCAGGAGTGGAATATTCAGGGGTTGACGTTGAGGCCATCCCAAAGGCGTTCACAAGTGTCAGAACCGATTCTAAATTGGTGAAACATCTAGTTCGACGAAGATAAAATGGTACGACAGCTCATAGGGGTCCAGAACCCGATGGTTCTGGTATGAAAAACGCCGTAGACTCAGGCTCTATACTTGTTATCATGTTTTCCTGGGACAGTATAAAACCGTATTGTATAGGGTCCTGATGTTATTCACTACACCAGCAATCGACTCTTTAAAAGTGCGTATTCAGTTCTGAGCTCACAAATGTGCATCCTAAACCGATGTGTGACCGATGTAGAAAAAGAACTTCAAACCAAGGGCGATGATACGATTTGTTGCCTACGTTATGCTTGGCATGTCTGGCGTGGCCTTGACAATGGCCTCTCCAGTCGAGGCCAACATCGACGCGAACATGGCCCGAGGAGGACGCGTGTCTAACAGCGGAGGCAACGTTGCCATCGGCAAGAGCAACGGCAACGGTGACGGACACGGTGTTGGTGCGCAGGCTGCGGGTCGTGGTAGTATCCAAAGCGGCGGAACCCTCGTTGCTGGTGTGCCCATCGGGGTACAAGTAGGCACGATTGGAAATACGTGAATTGAGTGTAGCAATTTTCTGAACCCAGGTCGATTCACCCCTTTCCCGGGACTCCTAAGACCGAGGCCTTGAGCGAAGTCGTCAGAATCGGCCTTATCCCTGACTGAGACCACTGAACGTCGACGTTGAACACTTGAAAATGCCTTCAGCTCTTATCCTCATCGCGGATGGTACCGAAGAGATGGAATTGTACGCATCCACACCTCCGTCCTTTTCGTAACCGAATCGTTGACTCCCGGGTCTTTCCTGTTACTACTAGTACCATCACCTATGATACGCTTGTCCGCTCTGGGATCACCTGCACCTCTGCCTTCGTTCCCGCTTCAGCAGCAGGAAGTGCTGCTAGCCCTCCTTTTGCAAAGGGATCGCGTGGCATCAATATTCAACCTGACCGATACTTTGAAAAAGCCCACTGTGGACCGGTATGATGCCTCAGTCGCTCGCCACCGGTCAATCAGCCGTACTTTCTAACCAAGACTGCACCCAGGAGCACTTTGATTCGTTGGTGATACCAGGTGGTGCTGTTGGCGCAAGCACCTTATCGAAGTCCACCGATGTCCAGGAGCTTGTCAGAGAGTATCTCAAACAGGATAAGGTGGTGGGCATGATCTGTGCAGGTATATCGTCATATGTTCATGATCCTTCGTGTATCTTTACTATCCTTCTCAGGGAGCCTTGCTGCGCTTACGTCCAAGCTCCCTAGACAAAGACTGACTTCACACCCTTCTGTCAAAGCTGATTTAGAGAAAGGTAGGGTTTGAGCGCCTGCTCGTTACAGGTTGACAAACTTTGGCAGACTTTGAATATTCGGAGGACCCAGTCGTAGTCTCTAATAACCTTGTCACCAGGCGAGTACCTTGACATCAAGTCCTCGCTGAAGTGCCGTATTGATCTGCTTCCTTCACCCAGTCGTGGACCTGGTACGCACACTTAGTATCTACGTTGGTATGATCTTGTTGTGCCCATCTGCTTTGGTCACGATGTAGGGACAGCTTTCCCGTTCGCTTTCACAATTGTCGAACTTCTTCGGGGTTCAGAAGCACGCGACGAAGTGAAGGCACCTATGATCTTCCCTCCAGGAACCCCATACTGAGATATAAGACGAAGGATGATCTAAGTGTATGATATACTATAAACATGGATGTACTCAATCAAGTGTGAACAACGAGGAACTGTTCCGGAATATCTGGCTTTTCGTATCGAGATAAGATGCGTCTTACGCGAGTATTCCCTCCATCATCCTCAATGGATCGAGAGACCTCAAAGTATAATGTGAACACGGCCGGGCAGCATAGCGATTCTCGAGCGAACTGACCTGCCAGACTCTTGTGTTACAACCAAATTGAGTAAGGGTCTCGCTGGCATGTTGCAGAATAGTCGATGCCTTGGTAGGAAGCAGAACTGGTGGTTCATCGCCAAATGATTCATGAGGGAAATTGATATGCAAGGTACGCAAGTTCACAGCCGACGGTAGTGCCAGGCCTAATTTATCCTTATCCACATGACTGAGTCACTACTTGGTCGCTTATTTGACAAGGTACTCACAAGATCGCTCTGCTGAATTGTTACAAACAATTGTTCAAGTGCCACACAGCGACGGCAGATGTTGTCAATGACGTCCAAGCTTAGTAGCATCCTGTGAATAGAAAACCGTGTAAGGCGATCGCAATGTTGGTTTATCAATTGCGACCAATGTTCATCATCGGAAGTGTCTCTAGGCCGGGTCCCTGTCGAATAGATCTGCAGCTGTTGGAGGGGAGCCTGCTGTAGGAGGGCGGCGACAGAGGCAGTCCAGTTGCCGAACTTCTCCTCTTTGTCAATGGTTAATGTTATGGCCTTCAGGCGTTTCAAATGGCCACACGCTCGGATAGCAAACTGGTGTATATCCTGTGAAAACAGTCAGTATCCGAATGATTCGCATCAAATGCAGACATACGAAGTTAGGCGAGAGGCCCTCAAGACCAAGATCCGTGAGTCCGTTCCTGTTACTTGACAAGATCTTGTACAGGCCAACATGCGTTACTTTGACGCATCCAATCAAACGAAGTCGCTCTAGGTTCGGACAAGCCGAAGCTAATGTATCCAATTTATCATTTGTAACATATGATGAGCTCTATGGATCAATTATTCAGCACACCGTGGGTTTAGAATCGTTGGACAGGGAACTAACTTTGCAAATAAGCTCGAGACTTCTCAAATCGCTTACTGCCGCCCAATCGGACAATATGTCAACAACATCAAGGCTTGGCATAATCAGAGACACATCATGAAGCCCGCGAATCTGCAGTAGCAGACTTTCATTGTATTCGCTCGTGCTGTGACCGTTGATAGTCAACGATTGGAGTTGTTTTAGCTCTGACAAGTTTCGGATGATCTCATCGTTGAGGGAGCCATCTCGAGTCCATACGCAATATCTGAGGTTGATACAATTCCTCAACCCGCGGGGGAATATAGTAGACTGCCCCTCATGTTGCGATTTGGGGAAATCGCGGATTTCTACCATTAAATCAGGAGCGTCAGAATAGCAGCGATCGAGTCAAAAGTATTAAAGTTATGTACTGACCGAGTGATTGAACATATTTCGCAAGGTGTGGGTAGTTGGATAGCGTGGTGAAGGTCTGTAGCACCTATGAATACTTGGAGGTCAGCCTCGGCGGTGCCGCCACAAACTTTGCACAAACTGGTATTGAAGATTTACCCTCTTCTTGGCGCCTTTATGCCAAGCATAGATGGATATCCGTCGATAAAGCAGAGGTATTACGAGAGAGTGGATAGCTCTGTTGAGTAAGCAGCAGGCAGCAAGATATTCTGGTTTCAGGAGATTTTCGAAGACATGAGGGTACAATTCAAGAGGTAAATCCATGAGCGCTCGTTGATCGAAAGTCCGCATTGGATGCAAGCCGGCCCGGGATTGGTTTGAACCCAACAGATAAAATAAATACAGGCTCCCCTAGACAACGCAATGTATGTCATATATGTATAAGTGCAGAGAGAAACCATTAGTGCTGTTTCAGTGGTCGACGAAGACTAGGACACAGAACCCAATTCTTCCGATGAAGAGCCAAATTCGTCATGATTGACTGGTTTCGAGCGAAACGTAGGACCGACACCTCATCATCAAGCTGAACCATCTTCCGAAAGACTGGCTTTGGCTTCACGGCATAATAGTTGTTCACGATACGCCTCAATTCCTGTGCAAAGCCAAGTAACCGATGTGAGAACCAAGGTACTTCTAGTCGATTGGGGTGCACATACATGATATAGTTCCATGACATCCTCGACACGCGGGAACGAGCGAGGTAGCCAGCTATTCCTCAGTCGAAAGGGGCGATCTAGATTTTCACGCAGTGCCAGAAGGTCAGACGTGCGTAAGCCACACAGGGAATCGCCCGCCGCGACGAAGAATTCGTAAAGCCCAAGAACGCGTTCCGAATCAATCAGGAGGTCCACATGGGACAGCCTATTCAAGGGTAACATTGATTCGACAAATCGAAGGAATTGCGATATGTCGAGAATTTTTGTTCGGAAGAGAAGCCCTGTGAGTCTACAAGACCGGATGAGGTTTGTAGCAAGTTTGATCACGTCCAGTGAATCTGATGTGATGGAAACTTGTCGAAGGGTCTGTGCAAATGAAATACCTATCAACCACCATGTGTCCTTCATATTGAGATGAAAGCTTACTTCTCCTCTGATCGACCACATGTCAGCAGACTTTCGGGTCGCCATATCTCTCAAGGCGTCCTTGAAGCCGGCGGCAGAGCTGTACCGTCTGCAATCGGAGGTGAGAGACGTGATGAAGTTGATCCACCGGGAAGTGCGACAGTCTTCGCTGATCCCTACGAACCATATCGTGCTCGCAAGGGAAGTGGGATCGCAATGGAGCCATTCCCGCATCACTGACGACGTGAGGGGAGGATATGAGTAGTCGTCCAACGCCTTCAACAGGGCTTTGAATCTCGCTTGGGCTAACGCGAGCTCTGACTCGTTTGGGGTGCGTTGCGAGGAAGGAGGGAGAAACCCGTTATCAACACAGGTTCCATCGGAGACTGGGGAGATACCACGCGTCTGAAGTTGAGAAATATGCGGCCCATGAGGGCGGTACTTCTCGCGTACATAGTGAGTGGAAGGCATCGTTGATTGGGTCTTGAAGTCTGTCCGTTTGTCTGCGAGGGAAGAGAGTGGAAGACAAGTGAGATGAAAACGAAACTTGCAATCTCTTTTACATTTGGACTGTGGTTCGGTGGTTCGAGACAGTGTACCTTAATTCGGAAACGGTGGTATGAAGGTCAAAGCAATGTTGAAGTCAAAGCAAATTTGCCGCGTTGCATGAACTTGCTTTCTACGGATGCGTGACAGAGGCTTTGACTAAGATTCTTAGCGTTTTAGTGATTGAGACGAGGCATAGAAGACCGAAAAGCGGAGACGATGGAGCAAGGAAGTGGAAACGGGCAGTAAGATTGTGATAACGAGTCTAGGTATCGTGCATCAGAGTAAACCCTTCGTAGACAACTCACCCCATGCGGAGAATAATGTCGGGGTCAATAAAGTGGTCAATGATGGAGAGCAGGATGCCAAAGAGCGTCACCTCGAACAATGAAAGTGCTTTCAACACGCACGAATCATACTGGGCGTCAAGGGTCACGACAACACGAGGCGCAGAACCTCTACTTCGTGGATAATTTTGATGCACCGAAAAGCAACGTGTTGGATAAAACAATAACAGAGCGAGGCGAGGTGTAGTATGGTTAACCTTGGAAGGCGATGCCGGTCTTTGATGATTCAGCCAACCCTCCACCAGCAAATCCAGTGCCTATACGAAGTAATCAATCAAGTGTTCGAGATAAACTAGGTGAACATGAGCGACACGGACCTTCGCGTTTGAGTTCAATGATATCGCCCTCTTGTAACTGGGTATCACACACCATACATTGTTTTGATGGGCGAACGAGGGTATCGGTACAAGTCTTGCAAGTGACGTGGGAACAAGGTTTAGTCACTATCGACAAGGATACAGTCGTTCAATCTTTCATATCTTTCATGGAAGAGAAGGTACACACAGAACATGAGAATGCTATTTGATAGTGTCTTCTTGCAAGAAGGACACATGGGGTCTTGATCCTCCTTCCGTGGTCCTGTTGCATTGCTAGTGTGGAACGAGAATTTGACTGGGAGGAGTTGCTTCAACCTGGAGAATAGTCAGACCTCTCTACGTGGATATATCGAAGGATGGTACATACGACAAAGAATGCGCTGGTGAACCGCCTCTACAAGTTGTTTGTAGTTTGACATCTCGAAGGGATTTCGGGGGACCAGACGAAGTATATGTCGGCGTCAGGGAAGGAAGCCAGAAATCGGGGAGCTTGCTACGCAAAGCCTCGGCCTGTTCCTTCTCAATCTGTCTGAGGGCTGCTTCCTCCGCTTCTTGTGCAAGCGCCTCTGCCTCGGATGCATCGAAGTTGAATTTGCGCTTCGTCCCTCTGTCTAGAACCGATAAGATTGGGTTGCAGCAGGCAGTGCGACGAAGGTGCTTACCTTCTGCCTTGGTAGCAGAGGTCGTTCCCGTGGAAGGGGCCGCGGCCAACCCCAGTTGAGCCTTCTCGAACTCGCGCAGGACACGCTCCCTTGCAGCCTCTCTAGCCCGCAGCCTCTCTGCTTCCGCCTCCTTCTTCAACGCCTCCAGCTTTTTCTTCTGACGCTTGATGTCTTCCTTTTGGGTGACTTGGCAACAGAGGGTGAGCGCGAGGCGTCGGTATAATCAAATTGCCTTACGAAGGTCGGAGTAGACACATTCCTTGCAGAACAGATGTCCTTCGTGACAAGCCAGAGGTTCCCTTGCACGATTCAAGCAGAGAGCGCATGCATCGAACCTTCTCATGGATTCATTTCCTAAACGTTGCTAGCACGATCGTTTACAAGCACCCTGTGACAAGAGAGACGAGTACACACTTTCTTTGTACCGTAGTCAAGCTTTTTGTATTCCGCATAGGAGAATATAGAGGATGCCGTATTATTCTTGCTGTGTTTTGTCATGATGGTAGCAGGGCGACAAGGACGACGTTGGAAGTATGTAATGCAGCGGTCAAGGTGACGGTTGGACAACTGAGAGGTAGAATTGAGCGTGGGAGACGTGTGACTATGGAATTTGTGACGGGGCGACTGCCTTTTTCGGAGCTCGACCGAGGTTGAATGGATGACGGCGAATTCAGCCCCAACTCGAGGCAATGTCACCACCTCTCGACTTATATAAAGCACAGCAAATGAATCTCGAAATCCCTCCTTCCCTCCTCCCCCGCGAACTTACACAGTGAGTTTCTCCTCCTCCTCCGTCACAGTTCGTCTACTGACAGTCGCGTGTGTCCGCCTCCAGAATACTAGAATGCAGATCAAGCATCTCTTTGTGCTCTGCGTACCAGCAGTACACTTGGCTGCCGCAGTATCCCACTCAAATACACCAAGCGACCACTTGCATGCTCGCCACCCCGAGTCGATAGTAGCACCCACTTCGGCGTCGCTTACACCTCCGAGCCAGCCGCAGCAGCAGTCTCAGGACACCACAACACCACCGGACGCAGTGGGAGAGTCGTCCTCGTCTTACAGACGCCGCTACGGCCCACGACGAAGACGGATTCACCCATGAGAAGCCTACAAGCCTTCCACGTCGATAATCCCGACGAATGTTCACGAATCCACCTCCCAGATGATCCCCAAATGATCTCATAAACTCATGACACCACGTCTATCTTTACGCTACGCTCGCGGACCGGCATATGCATGGACATCACCTTTTGTAATTCGTTCACGTTCTTTCGCTCCTTCAGTCAGTGAAGGAAGCAATCCTCCTTGTATGTACACGAGGTTATGATTGTTATTCTTAGACCCCACATAGACTCTAATTATATATGTATACCTTGCACAGGCATTACGGATGGACCAAAATTTTCACTACAGAACGCTTATAAGTCTAGCCCAGTATTCATACAGAATCATGTGTATCCATACCTTGCTTGTCCTTCTCCGTCAATAACGCCTCGATGCCCTTTTCCACGACGTCTTCCAGAGCAATCTTACTTGTGATCAAGCTTTCTATATCTGATATCTCGCCACTTTGCAAGGCCTCGAGTACCTCTGGATGCACTCGATCGTAGCAAATAGACCCTAGGTGCATGCGTGGTGATCACGATCGGAGTAGAACACCAGGGCAGGACGTCGGTCATACTACTTACCTGTTAGATGGATCTCCCTTCGGATGATCGCGTTCAAGTCCACCTTGGGCGGCTCCTCCCACAGCGCTACGAGCATAACGGACCCCCGAGGCCTCACGCATCGTAATCCTGCTTCGATACCGGCTTGCACTCCAGCCGCATCATATACATGGTCGATGCCCTTCCCCATGGTCATGCTCAGCGTCAGAGTCAGCAAGTCCTCTTCCAAGGGGTTAAGAACCGCGGTAGCACCACATTTCTTTGCGTATTGCATCCGGAGAGGCGAAGGCTCCGATACAATGACAGAAGAGTCACCATCGACGACTCTGCTTGCGGTATCAGACCTCCAGATCAAGCCGAGGAAGAGGGTGGAGGGAGACTTCCTACCTGAGGACTTTGAGGAGAAGAAGCCCGATCTGTCATGTGGTCAGAAGGAGGTCTGGTCAAGGAAGGGTTCTCAATATGCCGACTGACTGGGCCTCCTCCGAGTATCAATGCCGTGTCGCCCTTCTTGTATCCTGACCGTTTGACGGCATGCCACGCAACTGCTAGCGGTTCGACGAAAGCACCGGCTTCGACTGTCAACGTGGTCTGTTAAAAGGGCCATTATCCCGAGGAGGTGTACACGTACGGGATACGCCTTCTGGAAGGATATGAACCGTATGTGCCGGTACGCAGATATATTCGGAGAGACCTCCACCCCAGCCTCCAACTCCCTGGAGAACGATGGTTATTAGACGTATGTATATCCCCGCAAAGAAGATGAAGATGCTTACGATAGAATTGACAAACGGACACAACGTCCGCCAACCTTGTAAACAAGGCCAGCACGTATCTTTGGCACAAGCCATCACTGGCTCTCTTCCCCGGGACATGAGGTCAGCCTTTGAATCATCAGAAGACGAGAGTGCCACTCACACACAAACTCTCTGACCTATAGAAAACTTGCTATCAACATCCTCCCCCAATTCCACGATGGTTCCCGAGAACCTATGTAAAATAACTCATCAGTGCACGGGCTCTCACACGAAGCACCGTCATGCCGCGTACTCATGACCCAGAGTTATTGGCAGCGTTTCGCCGCTCAATGGACCGGGCGTATCTGGGCCAGGTATCTTCGACAATCCTACGATGTAAGCATGAAGGTCACTGCCGCAAATGCCGTTCCTTGACAAGTCAGGTCGAATTTAGGAGTCGTGCAGGTATACTTCAGGGGTATACGTGCGCACCAGGCAATCTGTAGTACGTTCGTCGCATAATTGTTATCGGTGCATCGGGGTTTCCGCAAGGTTTTCGAGTAAGGTGGTACGAACCTTGATCTTGACTTCGTCCAGCTTGAGGAGAGGTATTGATATGTCCTCAATGCGAATGTCTCTGGGTCCATAATATCGAGCTGCCTTCATCATTGTCGTTGAAAATGACCGGTAAATATGGTTGAGGAGGAGTTGCAGAATATGCTACTGTTCACTAGGATGTCGTGTCGCAGACTGATATCCGGAAGACCAGAGTAACCGAGTAACTTCACACATTGTGTATTTCTTCATAGTGTACACGCTGCTATTTACGGATGGACGAGGATTTTGACTGAGATAAAACCAAGTCATTTCGTCGGTTATGTGGGTAATTTCGGATTACTGACCTTGTTTGTCTTTCTCCTTCATTAACGCTTCGAAACCTTTCTCCACGACATCCTCCAAGCCGATCTTGCTCGTGATCAAGTCTTCGATGTTGGGCATCTTACCAGCGCTAACAGCTTCTATCAGTTCCGCATGCACGCGGTCATAGCACATTATTCCTTAGATTCGATGCAAGAGCTGTTCAGCGAGCCTATCAGAATGTAACAATGACACCATATGACTTACCGGTGAGTGTCGCTTCCTTCATAAGTAAGACGTTCATGTTAATTTTGGGTGCCTCTTCCCACACGGCGACTACCACGATAGTTCCCCTGGGTCTCACACCTTTGATGCAGGCATCAATACTAGCTTGAATACCAGCAGCGTCGAAGACGATGTCGGCGCCTTCACCACCAGTCGCCTTGTTGATAATCGCTTCGAGATCATCCTTGAGTGGATTGAAAGCAATCGTTGCACCATGAGCGAGTGCATATTCTCTGCGCAGCTGAGCAGGTTCGGATACTATAACCCTCGCCGTGGGGTCGACAGCTCTAAGGAGAAATGATATCAAATGTTATGATAGGAACAGAGACTCGTGACCTCACTTTAATGCCTTCAACAGAAACTGACCGATCTATATGGTCCACATGTTTATTCAAAGGGACGGGGACTTCGAAGTGACCATGCAAGAAATTGGACGCACAGGACCCGCACCGACCACAAGGGCCGTATCGCCTTTCTTGAATCCTGATCTTTTGACAGAGTGGTAGGCAACGGCGAGGGGCTCGATCATAGCCCCAATCTCCACTATCGGACATGGAGGCGAGGAATTGAGTCAGGTTGAAATTCGTCAGAAGACTGGATAGATGACGCACAGGAAACGTTGGGAGGTAAAATATGAACGGTCAGTTGATCTACGCAGATATATTCGGAGAGACCACCGCCCCAGCCGGTGATGCCCTGAGCCATACGGGTATGAAGCAACCATGTTACAACGGGAGATGCGAACTCACTATCCATCCAAGCTTGGGACAAACATTACGTGAACCTTCCCGGCATGAGCGACATGAATCCTTCATGCAGGTCATGATAGGTTCGCTATATCAACAATGCATCAATGAAACCTTTTTGAGAGAAATATTGATGGTCAACTGACACACAGACGTTCTGGCCTATTGCAAACTTCTTGTCGACGTCTTCTCCAAGCTCGACTATGGTCCCAGAAAATCTTCAACGAGGTGAGATCCAGATTAACACGCATTAATTGAGGAACGTCGGCACTTACTCATGACCAAATGTTACCGGCAACGTCTCACCGCTTTGGGGGTTGGGCGTCGTCAACGTCCCAGTGACAGGGAGTTGCATTTGGTATGCATGGAGATCAGTGCCGCAGATGCCATTCCTAATAGATTTGTTTCTGGTGACTGAAAGTGGGAGGCTCAAAAATAACGAACCAAGCGACCTGATTACCGGAACGTTAGAAGATGTTGCGATCACACCACACGGGTTGGGTTTTGTAGCTTACCTTGATCTTAACTTGGTTGGACTTCAAGCTAGGAATAGGGATATCATCGATGCGAAAGTCGCCAGGTCCATAGTATCTCGCTGCCTTCATCTTGAGGGGATCAGAAGAACTTAGAATGCGGGCGTGAGGGTGGAATGATTAACGTAGCGTCCTGTGAGTAGTCCACATAAAACAGATTACAATAAATTAACTCTATACCAATGCACGCGCAGCGCTCGCGGGGACCCATGAGAAATTACGTTACTTTTCCACCGATTCCCTTCCCTTTTTGCCAGCTTCGAGGTCCAATGGCTGCATGTTAACGCGCTCATAAGACCCTCTTCCATCACGTGAAGTGGAGTGCGCAGCAGCTGGCTGTGATTCTTGGTGTTTCACCCACGTATAGTAAGCAGAACCAATCAAGATAATGGCAATTGAGGATGCTCGGCCACTAAAGGCGACATATTGGTAAGAATTTCCTAGGTGCCAAGGAAGTCAAGTAGGACTTACGACGTGATGATCTCCTTGAAGCACCAAACACCCAATAGAGAGGCAGCAACACCACGAACGGACGATGAGATCATGTGAGTGACTGGCGAAGTGACCTTAATGGAGAGAAGGCTGGCAATAGACATGAGGAAACCAAGGACACCCTATGAAACGGTCAGAGTTTGAAGGGTCCTTCAAATTGAGAGAGCAACGTACAGTAACAAGAGAACCCCAAATGAAGGCTCGGTATGGATCGATTCCATCCTTACCAGGCTGCAAATTTCCGAAAATGAGTGCCATGATACCAGGTCCCTCGCCAATTAAGATGCTACCCGGGACCAGGACGATCGTGCTAAGCAGATTGGTGTACCAAGAGAGCATGAGAGCGCTGCCGTTGACAACAGCCAAACTACGCTTAATAACCACGGAGTGGACGGCTGTAATTATGGATGAAGCAACTCCAAGGCTAACACCCATCACGGATGGTTTGACGCCATCCAGGAAGACGCCGACAAAGAAACCCAGGGTAACAATGGTGCAGGCGATGCTGATTTTGAAGGATGGTCTAGAGTGCAAGAAGAGTAGTGACGCGACGACTGTGAATGGGAGTACAAGGCCACGAGCAACTTGGTAGAAGGAAGCATCGACATGAGCAAGGGTATAGTTGCTGAGACTACAAGGGTGCGAGTATGAACAAAGGTGGGGGAGCTAAGGCTGGACAGGTTACTTACCTCAGCCCAATTACGCTGAGAGATACCATAGGTACGAGGTCTTTGCAGACATTAAGGTCGAAAGTCAAGCGGTTTGGGAGAAGTCGAAGGATGTCCGACACGACGAAAAGAATGACGGCAATGAAGAGCTGCGTGCACAGAAAGAATAACGGCGTGGTGGTGACATTCAGGACATATTTGTTTCTGATAAGAGTAAACAGTCAGAAAGACACAACCTCAACACAGTGAAGTAGGGATAACACACGCAACGACCATCTACAGTTCCGAAGCGCACATTAAGCAGTTGACTTCAACGTGGAATTGACGTGACTCACCGCCAGCGCCGCAAAAAGATAGAAAAGCACCACACCGGTCTGTAAGAACAGACGTTAAATGACCAGGAGCCATGGCGAGGACTTCACAAACTTACCACCAACAGTTTCGAGGCTGGCTTCGCTTCATTTTGCGGGGACATTGCAGGAAGTGTGCTGCGCGCAGAAGTTGAGGCTACGAAGTTCTTGAAGGGACAGAAATGCTGAATAGACCCGCCCCTGCGAGCGTAAAAGACCGTGAAGAAAGAAAAGAAATCGCGTAGACGTCGCAGTCAAGTGTAAGGGTCGCGGTTGTGGCGCTCATCAAGTGTTTGTTCCAACCGCATCAAAGCAAACAACTTCGAGTGATGAGGCAGAATTCAATTATTTCAATAATCAACTACTTATAGGTACGCTCTTCGCAACGATGGTGTTTGGGTCAACAATTCCACGTCCTGCTCGTTCGAGATGCTCATCGACCAACTCAAAAGCCGGTCTGTATCTCGGTTCGGGCGGTGCTTCAGAAGGAACAGCAGAGTCAATGGGTTCGACATCTACTGGTGCCCCTTCTTCAGTCGAGGATAGAGATAACGGTGTATCCAATGAGTTCGGTGGTAAATCGGCTTCAATTTTCGGTGGCGAGGATGTACACGTAGGCTGGATCAAAAGGGCTGGGTTGGGGAACGTATTGTAGGTCGAGCCGAGTGACGTGTATCTATCACCAGATCAAAGTCAAAAACGTGCGATGATAAGTTTTCAGTGAAAACCCACCCTTGGTCGTAAAGTTGACAATAAGGAACATCCAACCGACGTAGGAAGTTCCAGACATCGGCGTAACCCCAGTTTATTATCGGGTTAATACGTTCAAACTGTGGCCAGTCGGGATCAGTCATGTTACGATGAGATAGTCTCGCTGGTTCAAAGTGTCAGTGATCCTGTTTGAGCCTGAAGAAGAGTGGAATGTACTCGCCTCCATGAGGGTCCGATCTCCGTGTCCCGATAAAAATGCCAGTGATTCGAGGAAATTTATGCTTGTATATCTCCAACGCAAGCTTCATTCCCTCGCCTCCCCGAGCCTTCCCTACAGCTTGTGGCGGAGGGTTTGCACGGCTGACATAGTCGGTGCTTGAGCTTGTCCCATTGGCCCGAGGAGTAACAACACTTTCCACCGGTTGAGCCTCCGTCAACGAGGGGTGACAGTGAAACAAGTCTAGGTTGTAAGCCTTTGCGGCTTCGTCTATGAAATCTTCCAAGGTTGAGAATGGAGAGGGTACGGGGATGTAGATTGCAGGTATCGGTTTGAGTGTTTCCGAGGGTCCCAGTCTACGGCTAAGAACTCCCGCATAGAGGTGTAGCAGCACAGTGCCTGTATACGTGTCCGTGCATCAGTAACGCTGATTCGTGGATTGCAGTGGTACTCACAGTCCTTCCCTCCGTTGAAGCTGATTGAAACATGTTCTCGACTAGGACCACGCATTAAATCGATCGTACAACGATCCGGCTACGGCTAAACACTACACACCCATGCCTATCTATGCTTTTTTCTATCACCTGTAGCGCCTCTCGGACAAGCGGACTTAGTGGGTCGTCCTCTGAATCAGCTAGCTGGTAGACCTGGGCGGCAACTTTGCTGCAGTCCATTTGGAGGGTGCGACGGTGGAGATGGAGAGTCAGAGAGGTCGACGGCGTCCGCGCTGATGGACGGATTTGAGGAGTGGGTTGAGAGCGGAGGGTCGGCGATGCGATGAGTCTGGAGAATGGCCGGGGCCAAGCACGCATAGGACAGTGGAACAGATAAGATAATTATAGACGGAGATACGCAGCAACAATCACATTGTCCTATTTTTAGTTTCACGACCTAGCGCCGCCATCGGTGCCCATTTTCCAAACTTCAAATCCACATTCGCCACCAACGCCTATCACATCAGGAGCCCAGTCAACGCTCAGTATTTTGCGCGCGCTGTTCTCCTTCTTTTCCATATATTTGAAACTACTTATGGCGGTCTTCGTGCTTCGGAGATCCCAGATCCTTACCACGCCATCGTATGAACCACTGACAACTTGCCTCGAAGAGTCATCGGGTGAAACGCAGAGGCACGATGGAGTGGCAGGATGCACAAAGCTTCCAATGACGGATGAAAGCGAGGCCCCGTTCGTACGAAGATCATATACCATTACTGACCGGTCGGTGGATGCAGCCATTGCCGTGGTTCCATCCTTGAACACGGTCAGATCCAGGAAAGGTTTTTCAGCCGACGTCTGTGAGGATGAGTGTTAGGGAGATGAACAAAGGAGATTTCATGTTAAATTTCCTACAATTGTATTTGTGCACACACCCAACTCCGTGTCCCAGGTGCGCACGGTCGAGTCAAAGCCACAGCTGACTGCCACACTACTGGAAGTGAAGACAGCTTTGGAGACGCGAGCGGTATGTGATTTCATCACAGAAACTGGGGCTTTGCGTTTCGGGCGACTGGCCTCGTCAACCTTGCGCTTCTTACGCTTCCGGTCGTTTGTCTGGACCTCTTCGACCGAAACCTCATCTTCACTGGGTATAGACGCATCCCATAGACCAATGAGGGTGTCCCAAGACGCTGTGACAAAATGGGATCCGCTTGGGGATGAGGCGATGGATGAAACCGGTCCCGTATGAAGATGGAGCGTAGCAAGGGGTTTGATATCTTCGAGCGAGTCATCCTGCACATCAAACTTCGATAGCTGACCAGTCTGGTCCTGGGATGACGTCGCAATCATGCCCGACTGGAGAACACATAACGAGGTGATCGGCGCGGAATGCAGCTGCTTGCTCGCGACGAGCTTTTTAGAATAGTCAAAGACGCGGACGCTTCCATCATATGAAGCCGTCGTAAAATGCCTAAGCGACGAAGATATGCGGAGTTCTAGTGGTCAGTTGGAGGTCATTGCGCTTAATGGGATGAGGTACCCTCAGTTGACATACCCAGAATACTGACACGATACGGAGGATACCCAGTCTTCGTGAGGTATTTCCGAGAGTTGCTGTGGAGGCATCACCGATTGGATATATTCAATCTCCAAGGTTTCTTCCTACACACACATGAACTGCTCAATTATACAATCTTCATCGAAGAATTATGAGTACGCACCTCTCCCAGACCATGTTCGGTGCACCATTCGCTGATAGTAGTGCGAAGAAGTTCCCCTCGAACCAAGAAATCGAAAGGCGTAGGCGTCGCAAGTGACAGAGCTTTATTTATGAGTTGCGACAATTGGTATCGTTTCCAATTCGCTGGGATCATAAACTTTTGTGAAGGCATGATGTACTGTGTCTGTGTAGAAAACACGACTGGATGCGAGATTCCACTATCATGGTTGGACGTGGACGCCATGGTGGTATAGAGTGAACGTGAAGTGAAGGATATGGAGAAAGGAACCAATCAGAATGCAGATCCCAAAATTTCTTGTGACACCGAAATGTGTGACTAGACGCGTGAAATGTCGATCACCCACAGTCACACAGAAACTTCCCATCCTTCCTCCATGTCCACCGTCGTCCTCGTCACTGGAGGTAGCGGCCTTGTCGGGAAAGGCATAGAACATGTTATCAACACCGAACCGGAAGGGTCGAGGTTCGGCAAATGCCCAGGAGAGACTTGGATCTTCGCTACCTCCTCTGAAGGCGATCTAAGGTTCGTGTTACCACCGATGACGCTTGGTTGAGTTGCTGATGCGGGGAACTAGAGATGCAGAACAAACTCGTCGGTTGTTTGAGAAATATAAGCCTACGCATGTCATCCATCTCGCTGCTATGGGTACGATCTAGCGCGTATAAACTCGATCGCATAACAC
>JAPEVF010000647.1:0-26015 GCA_029747585.1 Pleurotus djamor
GGACTGAGGTAAGCCACCAACGAAGATAAGAAAATGCTTGAAGTGACAAAATGCATCCTGAAGTAAAAGGAGTGAGCTCGTGTCAAGTAAGCAAAGACATGGTATGAAAAACATACAAGAAGAAATCGGCGATGAAATGACTATCCTTGTTCCACCCGGCCACGCCGTAGAGGAGACTGTTTGTCAAGGCGATTTCATGGATCTTCTTCTCAACTCCCTGAGGATCCGAAGTATCGACGATCCAATCTTTGACGAGGTCTATTATGGCTTCACTATGCTTTTCCAAGACGGACTCGAGTGCATTCGGTCCCCTTTCCGCGACCTTAAACTGCGGATCGTTGAGGACGCGATTTACCAAGGTAAGAGCGTGAACTCCATTAGGCTTGGACGACTTGGTAGATGGTTTTTCGTTCAAGGAAAGAACCGAAGCCAATCGGGAAGTAAGGCTTTCAGTTGGATCTAGATTCTCAAACATGGAGGGCGGGGTAAGGCTGGGGGCTTCAGCACCGTGAACGGCCGTTTGTGCCAAACCTATAGTGAGAAAGGTCTCTTTGAGCATGACTAAAACGTGGTGTGGGGAAACGAATGACCTTCTGCTACGAGGCCGGGAAGGCCTAGCTCTGCACCATAGCCGGTGTGGATCAGAGGATGCAACAAGCCAGCAAGGAAACGATTTAACATTTGCGGTTTGGAAGGGCTGCCATGGTTGGCCTTCGCAGAGAAGACGTAATCCTCCAAGACAGGCGAGAAGCCCTTCGCCTGAAGCTCCTCCTTGAAGAATGTTAGGTAGGAATTATAGTATCTGTGTAAAGGTAATCCACTTCAGCATGTATTGTGGAGGCGCACAAAGGACTCTGATCCTACTTTTCATCACCAAGATGGTCGAACACATTTTGAGAGGTGATCGGTTCCGGGGATTTGTATGCTGGACGTTGATACACAGCGGAATGCTCATAGGCAGCTCGTATGATCGTGCCGTTCGCACCAAGTGCCCAAGCAGCCAGGACAGCGTGTGCAGTATGGCTACCCATCAGAGTGTCAGTACGGAATGCCATTGATGAGATATGAGCATAAACGAACTTATGAAAGCCTCTGTCGTTGAAGAATACGTGGTACTTTTCGTGATTTTCCTTCAAAGTTTCTTGCATTGCAAGGGTACTTTCGGGACTGATGCCAGCCCATCGGAAGGGTGCTATTGCAGAAGGTGCTTGAGCTGGAGTGGGGAAGAGTTCGAAGTTGGCCATGATTGTCTTGAATACTGCCAAGTGGTCTACGAGCTTTGGGCTTTATATGTAGACGTCATATGTAGCCCGACTAGGATGGCACACATGACGGTGAGGCGTGCTGACAGACAGCTCAGTCACGAGGCCGAATCATCTCGAGTGTTTGCTCCATGCAAGTGGGAAGAAAGCCGCTGTGCACGGATGGATTTGGAATTTGGGTGAGAGGTTTCCCAAGATCGTGAGGTTCGGATGCACGGATACAAGTTCTTTGCTTGGGCGATGAGGGGGGTTACGACCTCGAAACGAAGCTGAGACGCGAAGCTTCGATGTGGACGCGTCACTCTCTCCGATATCCCGGACGCGTATGTCAATACATTTAGCAGAGAGATGAGTAATATGGGCGCGACTCGTTGGCGACGACGGGATATCGGGGCAACGGGATAACGGAGGTTTTCAATGGAGAAGAGCTCGAAGAGGGGTGCTCAGGGGCTGCTGCGTCAAAAGTGCTGAGTCATTGAGTTGGCGTTGTTTACGGCGTGAAGAACTGCGCTCAAAGTTTCCCGAACTCGTTCCACTCATCCTCGACGCCGTTCTCTCTTCGCGACGACCAACAAAATCTTTGAGTGCGTACAAATCCTTTCTTGTGCTCGTGCATCTTACTCACATACGTGGACTCTATCATGGATATTCCAGTCTCATCCACAGTCGGTCATGGCTGGGTGTTCCCCAAGACGAGCAGGACGGACGCTGGTGCAGGCGTTGCAGGCAGCCGTAGCGCGTCTCGACAAGTCTTTGAATCCGAATGACACGCTTCAAAAGCTTCGGAATCACCAATTCACTTGGTCCGACTCGATTCACGTTTTTCATCTCGCCCTCGTCGGATTTTGGTTCACGATAATGCAAGTTCCAGGATTTCCACTAAAACTCTTGATTCCTGTCGTTTGGGTGATCGGGCTATTGGTCCCATTAACGTCCCAATTTCTATTCCCATTTACGCCAATCGCGGTCTATCTCCTCTCATTCTACACCTCTCGTTTTATCCCAACTTCATGGCGACCCGACATCTCAGTTTCCCTCCTACCGACTCTTGAATCGGTTCTTTACGGCGCAAATATCTCAGATATTCTGACACGCTTCACCCATCCTATCCTCGATATCATCGCGTGGATTCCCTACGGAGTAGGCCATTTCACCTTCCCTTTCTTCGTCGGCGCTTTCCTATGGCTATTCCGTACCAACGAAGCCCTTGTCTTCTTCAGCAGAGCGTTTGGATACCTCAATCTCCTCGGCGTATGGATTCAAATCCTCTTACCTTGCGCTGCGCCTTGGTATGAACTCATCCATGGCCTCACACCTGCCAACTACGGAATGAAAGGTTCCCCCGGAGGCCTTGCCCGCATTGACCATCTCTTCCATTCCAATGGATACACGACTGCGTTTACGAACTCACCCATCGTCTTTGGCGCGTTTCCATCCCTCCACTCAGCGTGCGCGACGATGGAGGCGTTCTTCATCTCCCACTTCTTCCCACAGTACTCCCGGTATGCTTGGACTTACGCAGGTGTCCTATATTGGGCCACGATGTACCTCACTCACCACTACCTCATCGACGTTGTCGGCGGAGCTTGCCTTTCCACCGCCTTCTTCTACTTCTTCATGCCAGATGAACTGAAGGGCTCTGCTGGAGCAACGGCGGGACCCGCTGGCTTAACATCTCGTACCAAGCGCAACAAATACGAGGTTTACGACCTTGAGGTACCAAGAAATAACCGAGGGTTGGCAGATGCTGCGGATTTTGATTTGGCAGAGGAGAGTGACCATGAGTCGGATGAGGAAGAGGTTGATATTACATATCGATCACCTAAACCTGATCATGAAGTCCCCTCCTCTGCCGCACCATTTGTTCGAAGTACGCCTGGTGTTGGAAATAAGGGCAAAGGAGCGCCAAGAGGACATCGCCATACCGCCAGTATTGCTAGCCTCATCAGAGGCGACGAGCGGACAGAAGAAGGGTGGAGTCCTCGTCCTGGAGCTGGGTTCGTGATTCCTGGTTCGCCGTTACGCGGTGATTAGGAAGCCTCATCGAGCGAGATGGTTGGAATGTAGTGCCTCTCTTTCGTACATTACCTGGAGGTTTAGCTACATATATATGGTTTTTGCATATCAGGAACTTTCTAGCCATAGACTCACGCTTCGAGCCATTACCATCATCTATCTATTTATTACACGGGAATATACTGTATTTACTCTTAACGGCTGGCTGGTGTTGCGTCTCGTCAAGCTCTAAGATTCACGATGAAGTAATGTCGTCCAGAGTAGGATAGAATTTCGGGGCCATACATACACGACACACAAACATACTTAGTTCAATAATTATACAGTTTACTTGGAGTTAACCTTTATCTTTCAATTCCTAGAATCACTCTGGCTTCGTGGTGGTGAGTTTCCCCTCTTTGTCATAGAAGAGCTCCGTGACTTTGACGGAGCGCAAGTGATCAACCCCGCCACTTAGCTCACAGTCGTGGTGGAACAGGTACCATCTTCCTTTGAACTCGACAATCGAGTGATGTGTCGTCCACCCAAGTACCGGCTCCAGGATGCGACCGGCGTAGGTGAACGGTCCCAAAGGACTTGTTCCGGTGGCATAGCAGAGGTAATGCGTATCTCCAGTCGAGTAAGAGAAGTAGTAGAGGTCATCCTTCTTGTGCATCCATGCAGCCTCGAAGAAACGCCGATCGTGGTCATCGGCTAGTATCTTCTCCCCAGTCTCGGGCGCGAGTATGACGATTTCCTGGACTTCACCTGCAAACTGATGCATGTCGTCCGTCAACTTTGCGACGCGCGGCCCAAGAGCGTAAACACCCTCTCCCGAAGGTTCTTTGGGACCCTGCCAGCTCGCATCGAAGATGTTGTTTCCCTTCTGATAGCACTGCAGCTGACCGCCCCACAAACCACCAAAATACAGGTATCCCTGTCCGTCATCATCTACGAAACTCGCGGGGTCGATGGTGTAACTTCCGGTGATGGGTTCCGGATCAGGTTTGAACGGACCCTCGGGTTTGTCGCTCACGGCAACACCGATCCGGAAGATACCATCCTTATCGCGAGCTGGGAAGTAGAGGAAGTACTTCCCATCCTTGAAAGCGGCGTCCGGAGCCCAAAGTTGCTTGGACACCCAGGGGATATCCTCGACTGCGAGGGCGACGCCGTGATCAATGACGGGGGCGGGTGGGTCGATAGATTCGGTGCTGAAAACATGGTAGTCGGCCATGTCATATTGATCGCCGTTATCGTTGAATTGGATGTCGGTTTCGCGGTCGTGCGATGGGTAGACGAATATCTTTCCTTCGAATACGTGCGCGGACGGATCGGCGGTATAGATGTTTGTAATGAGAGGTGGCATGGTAGGCTGAAACCTGGCGAATTGTGAGGCGAAATCGTGAGTAGCTCATCAACATCGCTTACTTATCTACTTATTCTCAGAGTGCGGGGTGAAGTGAGGGACAGATAGCCAGCGAGCAGCCCAAGACCGGTTTNATACCCCAGCACCATCGGGAAGTTGTCGGGTTTGAGCGAAGTTTCCCCGCATCTCTTCGTATGTCTGGTGACGCTCCCTGAGTACTTGGGGGGTGCGCTCGGCAGCAGTCAAGTGTCGCGAAATTGGTTCTTGCTGAAGGATGAATGGACGTCAAGTTCGCCTGAGGGCAAAGGAACCGCGTTAGCGCCCGTTAGCACTGATCCTTTCTCGCGCTTCGACCTCATCAATACTTCGCAGTGCTTGGGGTTCCCCAATGCTGCGCCGAGGATACAATCTCATCACCAGAACACGATGACTGTCGAAGGCCGCAGCTACAAAAATCAACTATATGGCTGGCTCAGTTACGCGTTTGCAAGGTAAGCCACCTGCGTTGTCTCTCTGAAGGCCAGTGTCTGATTCTGGAAGTACTTACACCCTACATTACATAGTGAAGTCTTCGTCATAGTTTCATTGACATTGTTTCTCCCAATATGTCTCGAGCAATTTGCACGGGATAATGGATACCAACGACCGGACAAAGCGGAACGATGCACGGAGTCTACGCGTTGTGTTGTGCAAGTAGGATGGTTGTGGATTGACAGTGCTAGCTTCAGGTGTGTGGCCAATTCGGATGTCTGTTTGTTTGATCCTCAGCTACTTTTACCGCAATCTAGTCTTTATGTCAACTCCATATCCGTTGCTCTCCAAGCCCTCACCGTCATTTCTATGGGAGGCATTGCAGACCATCGTCAGTCTTCTTTCTCTCCGAAACCCCCTAGTTCAACTCAATGGCTACGTTCCAGCTCCTCATCGCAAGAAACTCCTCCTCGGATTCGCCCTCATCGGAGCGGTGTCTGCAACAAGTTTCTTCCTACTTCCTTCAACGTCGTTCGTATGGCTTCTCTCCGCCCCATTGGCCATGTTGGCAAACGTGGGCTTCGGCGCGTCCGTTGTCGCCATGAACGCCTATCTTCCTTCCCTTGCAAAGCAAGACCCCTTGGTTCTAGCCAAACTCGATGACGCGGACAATGTAGCGTCAGAATTACTCCTACCAGAAGGTTCCTCACACACTAAGCCTGATCGCACATACGACGAAGAACTTTCTCTGGCGACTTCGCGGATATCCTCTCTTGGAATAGCACTTGGCTACGCCGCTGGAATAGCCCTGCTCATAATCTCTCTATTCCCCGTAACCGTTCTGCATGGCTCGACGTTTTCGCTCCGTCTCGCCATTGGACTGAGTGGGATCTGGTGGGCATTCTTCTCTATCCCAGCCGCTCTATGGTTGCCCCACCGCGCAACTACTACGGCCAATCTTCGCTCAGACACCGAGTCGATTAACTCTTCTCGCTCTTCGCAAGAGAGATGGGATACTCGAAGGGAAATCATCGCAGCATGGAAGCGACTCTTCGTCATGCTTCGTCCCCATGAAATCATGCGCCTGAAGAATACGTTCATCTACCTCCTCGCTTGGTTCCTCCTTTCGGATTCTTTCACCACGATCACTTCGACTGCTATCCTCTTTGGGAAGACGGCATTGCATATGCAGCCCAATGCTCTAATCGTTGTTGGGGCTTTGACACCTGCGTGTGGAATCGCCGGATCTTTGGTATGGCCGGCTGTACAGAGGAGAATGGGTTGGAAAAGTATGAAAGTGATCGTTTTGCTGGTCATGATGGTTTCAGCTATCCCTGCGTATGGTTGCTTGGGATTCTTGAGTATGTTCAGTGGTGAGGGGAGTGTCAGGTTTGGCGGATTGACGACTCAAGGAGAGATGTTTGGGCTTGCGGTATACTTTGGTGAGTAGAGACAGGATTGATATTCAGAATGGCTGGCTAATGCTTGCTCAGGCTTTGTGTATGGCGCGTTCCAAGGATACGCACGGGCGGTGTACGCGGAGATGCTTCCCCCAGGGGAAGAGGCTAGGTGGTATGGTCTCTTCTCTATCACCGACAAAGTACGTCACATATTCCTTCTCTTTCACAACATGAGACACTCATACTTTGCCCTAGTCGAGTTCATTCCTTGGTCCCCTCATTGTTGGTCTCATTTCGGATGCGACAGGCAACATTCGTTATGCTTTCTTCTTCTTGGTCGCCATGATTTGGTTGGCTGTCCCAATCCTGCTGTGCGTGAACGTGGAGCAAGGGAGGAAGGACGCCCGTGCGTATGTCGTAGATGACAACAGGGAGTACTATGAACGCTTGCGAACAACTTCTGGAGACGATGGGGAGGACTCATAGTATATTTTTGATGGTTCATTTGTGATACTTTGCTTTGCCGACGCTGAACTGTATTTATTAGACTAATTGGCACGAAGTCCTTTTCTGGGTCCAGAAACAACACAATGAGTATCGAAGTGACAAGCACAACAGGACTTTTAGTCCCATTTCAACGCCGCCTCGCTCTCCGCACCGTCTGTCCCAACGGGCTCCGCCTGGGCTGGATCCCAAAAACCAAACTTCCGAGCTATACTGGCGAACAACCCGCATGATGCTCCTGCTAAAAGCAGAAACATGTGGATGATCGGGACCAACGGCGGTACGAGGAGACTCATCAAGTCCTACCAAGGCATGGTCATCGTCAACACCATTACACGGACATTTCAGAGCGTATACGTACCTCTGGGTGATAGAAGTCCTCCTGCATGTAAATGTAGTGCAGTCCGTTCTCTTCTCTCAATTTTACTCGAGTTGTAAGTCTGGTCGTTGGAGTTCAGCAACAGTCAGGGTCGCGTGTAGGGGTCTTTCGCTCACTTTGCAGGCGCAGGCTTGAATGGAGAGTACCATATGTGAAAGACTTGCTCAATTTCGAGAATCAAAACTCCAGCTTCTTTGTCGTAAACTAAGCAGGGAGAAAGCGAGTTCAAAGGTCGATTTGGGGGAACGTTCGTTATTCGGTTCACTTACTGATGGATTGGACCTCGAGCTCAATGGTGGGTGAGAAGAAGCGGTACCACCTGGTATCGACAAAATCACCGATCTGCCTCCAAGTTGATTCAGCGGCAATGATACTCACTGGTAGATACCCAGCAGCTTTGCTCGGGACCCTGGTGCTGGCGCTACTGCACAGAGAGGGTGACGGAACCCGGCATCGTGGGTGAAGTATCTGACCACAGCGTCCTGCTGCACCTTCGCCGAGGACGTGGTGGTTAGTGTAGAGACTACTTGTTCGATTTCTTTGTCTGGATGTTGCATCTGCGAGGAACTGGTTCAAGTTGCGTTGGGCATTGGTCGGGGTCGGGCAATACGTTCAAAAAGCTGTCGGCGAGCGTCCAACAAGCTTCACAAGTGACAATGACATCATTCAGGCCTTCATCAAGCGCCTTTTTGGCGCCCACCGGTTACTATTGACCATGCTTCGGGCCATCATGATCAGCGAACGAAGTCCCATTGTACTTTGCCTGTTACCACCATGAAGCTCAGCGCCGCTTTTGCCCTGTTCGCCGACCTTTGGACTGCGACTCGTATAGCACTGCCAACAACGCTGAAGGAGGTCGCGTCGTCGCCTTCCTTGCTGCTCAAACCAACCACGGTTTCTCGAATCTTCATGTCGCGTGTGTGGCAGCTTTTCGGGCCCGGAATCGACGAAAATACAAGTGACATGAAAACGAACTTGATCACAGCTGATGCACACGGTGTGGTTCTGGATCTGGGAGCAGGTATAGGCCTTTAGCCCACAAATCTATCAGGCTTCTTGAACTTGACACGGCTTCTAGGTCATGGACATACGTCCAAATATCTTGACCATCAAAAAGTTACCAAATACGTGGCGTTAGAACCCAATGTTTTGATGCATCCAAATATCCGTGCTACGGCACAAGCAGCAGGATTTTCTGAGGCCGATGACACCCTTGTCATTCTTTCCTCGGGTGCGGAGGATACGGATACAATCCTATCTTCCGTTGGGCAAGCAGACACGATCGTATCCGTACTCACGTTATGCAGCGTTCCCAGGCCCGAGTCTACCATTCAGTCTCTTGTCACAGAGGTTCTTCGACCGGGCGGGACCCTGTTGTATCACGAACACGTTCGAAGCCACAGAGAAGATGTGGCTTGGTGGCAGAGCTTTTGGACACCCCTCTGGTCGCTCGCGTTCGATGGTTGCAAATTAGATCGTCCGACAAATCTGTGGATAGATAGCATCCGAAGCGAAGAAGGCTTGCCTATCTGGAAGGCAAGTCGTACGTGGGGCAACGAAGGAGAAGCTGAAGAACATCTTTGGTGGCATCAGAGCGGTCGATACGTAAAAGCTTAGACTCAGTATGTTCTAATAACCGTTCTTGATTGTAGGTGTCGACTGATGATGTGAATCCGCAGAACACTCAGCTTCGAAGTTACGATATCTGCATCACCGAATAGCGGTCCATCGTATTCGATATTATTTTTAGATTCTTGTCTACGCTTACAAAATTTCTATCAAACATCTCTTTGCAAAGAAGCTGAATACGAAGCTCGGTTCTTGGGGATCAAACCTCCCATACCATGTCACATCGGTCTCGTAACTCCCTAGCGTCAACATATCCTATAACGTTTCTTCATTCAATCTCTTCGTAAACGCCGTTTCTCTGATCTAAACTACTCTTGGGCTGGAACGATGTCCTCACTTACTCTGTATCCTTTTCTGCCATAGGCAGTCGGTCAAGGACGCGTATAAAAGATCTTGCGGTTAGTCTCTACATCCCTCAGTTCGACACAGACATTCGTTCGACTACCTTCACTCGAAAGCCTCTCTTTCAACTTCACCATCGCCCTCGCCTTCACCAACCAACCCACTCAAACATAACAATGCTCTCTAAATCTACCTTCGCCCTCTTCGCTATCCTTGCTGCCGCCGCCAACGCCGCGCCAGGCTACTCCGGAGCACCAGCACAACAATGCAGCTCCGGTGTTCAGAAGTGCTGCTCCTCCATCAAGGACGCCAAAGACATCGATGTCACCCAGTACAAGGGTCTCCATGGTATCGCTGACATTTTCGCCGGTATCAAGGGCTACATCGCCCTTGATTGCTCCCCCATCCTCGGCGGTGGCTGGTTAGTTTTCTATATCTATCTTCCAGTCGTTTGCAGACCTAACTCATATCACGTATTTAGCAAGGCTCAGACCGTCTGTTGCCAGAACAACCATTCCTGTACGTGGTTTCGCGCATTCGTGATACGTTTGAGACTGATTAACTCGACCTCATAGATGGCCTCATCAACATCGGATGCACCCCCATTGATATCCTCTAGAGTAGCCCTTGGACCAACAGCTTTCGAGTGTATACCCGTCACCATTCGTGTACCGATGTCATCACTTTAGGTGTAGACGATTCCTGTCCTTACTGTTGAACTATATCAGCTGTTGCTTTAATGTGTTTTCATTGTGTTTGCATAACATGCAACGATCAGCAATCTTGAGCGAGTATTCCTGAAAGCCTTGCCACATTATTTAGTTTTAATGTGACCTTCATCCGATACAGAGCTACCCCATTTGCACGTCGAAGGCACTTGTAGCACACAGGTACTCAAAAATTCCAGGGAGACCCGCTAGACTCTGGCCCATTGAACTACGAAGGAGGTAACCATGAAACAGGGGCTTCGCCGCCACACACTTGCATTGCAATGCAAGCAAACTCTATCTCGGAACAGCAGCTGGATAGTACACGATCAACTTCGTTTTCCACCAAATTTTCACCAGAACGGTCAGACTCGTTCCTAATTACATGATGGCAGTATACGCATCAGCCTTGCATGACTTAGGTCGGTCGGATCACACCTCTCAATGCCAAAAGTATGGTCAAAAGGTCATGAACTATTCGTACAAAAAGGGATCCAAACCCAACACAAATAAAGAGACACGTAAAAGTATATGAATGCGTGAAGTAGGTCTATGACATGCGAGTATACCAATTACGAAGAGTGGCATTGAGGAGGAACGGCGTAGTCCTGTAAAGCACTGTAAGGATTGGAAAGGAAAGAGAAACAAGGGAAGACGTACGTCAGTGCGGATTCCTCCACCCCATGGAGTACGTCCCTCAACACGAGAGTCAGGACCCAACCCACGGGCGGAGAAGCCTTGCCAGAGTAAACAGAAGTTCTCGCCGCCAGTCAAGACATTGTCGGCCTGGATGATGGCGTCACGAGCCTCGAAGAACGATGGGCGACAAGGCTGGAGCTTCATGCCGTTAAGGACAAGTTGAACGGCGAGAGTGTTACCGTGCTTGGGGATCGAAGCCTTCTTCTTGCCCGACGCCTCATATTCGTATGGGCGGTAGAAATCGCCTGCAGGGACAGTCCCATCCTCGGAGGGGGTAGGAGGGAAGAGCGTGTCAGAAAAGCCGTACTTGTCAATGAGCCCGTTAGAAACAGCCCAGAGAATTTCAGCCCAGACTTCGCCGATGGCGTGGACGCCCCAGTATCCTGGCTTGTCCAGAGTCTTGTAAGTCGAAGGATTGACAGTCT
Source organism: Pleurotus djamor (assembly GCA_029747585.1). Lineage (NCBI taxonomy): Eukaryota > Fungi > Basidiomycota > Agaricomycetes > Agaricales > Pleurotaceae > Pleurotus > Pleurotus djamor. Next base: position 11,183 of record JAPEVF010000647.1, read on the forward strand.
CGTTCTAATATGATGTGAATCTTCGGAAGATGAACAAAGTAACGGAGTGCTTACAAGGGAGTAAGGGTAGTTGCGGATGCCCTGGTCACGGTTAGCAGCCCAAGCACCCATGGGGTAATCGGAGTAGTTCTTGTTGCTACGAATCGTGGTTGCGAGGAAATCTGTACACTAGGTCAACAACGGTGGCATAAAACAAGATGGATGGATGACACGAACCTCCCCAGCCTTCACCCATACCACCGCTCTCACCCCAGCCGAGACATCCCGAGTTGGCTGGACCACCAGTCAAACGAGTGCTCAGACCGTGACTCAATTCGTGGATGACGATACCAGCCTCGAGATCACCGTCGCGATAGGGGTTGGCCGTGTTCCACAAGTACATGCGGCAACGACCATTCTGACCATCGGGCGGGGTCATGAAGTTAGCGTTGTTGTATCCGGATCCATCTTGAGCGTTGGCGATGACGGCATCGTTCTCGGCGCCACCACGTCCAAAGTTGTGTTGCTGGAAGTTCCCGGAAACTTCATCGAAACCGTAACGATAGTAAAGATCGTGGACCATGTTGGAAGTGAAGAACAACTGGGTAACCGCAACATCAATGAACTTCTTGGCTTCACCGAGAGCTTCAGTGCGGTTCGTAGGCTGAGGATCGTATTCAAAGTCGAAGACCTTGTCAGCACCACCGTCGGGACGGTAGTTGGAAATCCAGGAGTTGAGACCTTCCCAGTTCTCATGGGCAAACACCTGAAGAACGAATAGTCAGTCGAAAAGATCAATTCCACACTACTAGGAAATTTACATTGTTACCCCAAGTATCGGTCGAGTTGCGAATGGAATCAGGTTGGCTGGGGCGAACACCCTTCATCGAAGGATCATTCTTGAAAGGGAGAGCATGCCAACCCCAAGGACTGGCGATGGAATCGATGTTCTCCGTCTCAATCGAACGCTTTCCCTCCGATGGATCGTTGATCCCCCACTTGAAAACATTGTATTTGGCAGGGCCATCGGATGGCTTGGGCTTAGGAACAGGAGAGTCGGATGCCCAGTCAACAACGGAGACGATACGGTGAGGGGCGGCAGCAGAGACGGCGGCCTCATACCAGTTGTCACTCATCTCAACTTCGAACTTCCATACAAGGTTGAGCTGAGTCGCATCGCCTGCCTTGTTGGGAACTTGAACGTAAGCAAGGCGGGCCTTCACTGGATTGACAGTGTCTGGAACAGAGCTGATCTCGAACGATGGAGGAGAGTCGGGGTCGGTGAAATGAGTGACTGGCGCAATCGCCATGTTACCGAAGTGGTGATCAAAGCGACCCAAGATGTCGGCGACGACCTCGTCTTTGGGAGTAGCAGCCACCATAAACTGGAGCAGAGCGGCTCTGGGATCATCGATGGCTTCGGAGGTGGAAAATCCATTGGCGGCCAATTCGTAGGGAAGGTCGACGTGTGCGCAGTTGGATTCAAAGAGGTGAGACAGTAGACCGTCATCCTCTGACAAAGGAACCGACATAGGGACCTGACTACCGCCAAGCTGTTGCCTTGAAGCCAGACGACGCTCTAGTTCGCTACTGAGGCTGTCACAATGCTCACGATGAGGGTGTCGAAGGTCGTCGTCCAAGAGGGAATCCGTTAGAGCATCCGTAGATCCCGTATAGAACTGTAGTGGAATGTTAAGCTCGAAGGACTGGAAGCGATTGGAGCACAACTCACGGAGTTACCGTAAGAGAGGACCATACCGTCCTTAATGTTGATGTTGATGTCACCATCAGCAACCTCAAGTCCGTTGACCAGTTGTCGCACATATACATGCGTGACGCCAGTTGCAGAGTCCGTATACGAGTCCTTACGAATTCGATACCGGTTGTTGGGAGAGAGTTGGGTTGAGAGCAAGTCGTCAAGGAAGGTGGTGGCAACCTTGAATGGGTCAGCGTCAATTGACGCCGGTAGGAAACCATTCGTCTGAATCTGGTATGGGCTGGCATGGAACTTCGCGTGTGGGTGCTCTGGTCCAAAACCAAGCGACTTCCGCCGACGAACTTCGCCACCGTTGACAGGCGCGTGACCGAACACGCCGCCGGCGAGGCTGGCAATGAGGAGAGAGGTTGCGAATAAAGGACGCATTAAAGTAGACAGTAGTTGGTCGCTTCAGTCAATGCGAAAGGGAAAAAGGAACGAACAGGGATTATGAATGGGCGTTGGTTGGGGTTGGGGATGGTGGTGGAACGGAGTCAAGAGAGTTCGTATCCGCAACTCGCGCCTTATCAACCATTTCGGGGAATAAGGACCCCTGCCACCCCAGAACGCGACGACGGAGCTTACGGCACAACACAACTGCCATTCCGCCCTCTTTTGGTTGCGTTCAGACCGAGTCATCAGATAGACCACAGGTCAGTAACTTTAACATGCTGTGGAGATAAGAATTGCGCAAGCATGCAGACTCATTTCGACGAAAGCAGGTTACACGCTTACCGCACAATCCCCCATCCGGAGCTGTCCATCCAACACTGATACCGATACAAGTTAGCATGTCGGAAAGGACCCCGAAACGAAACAACTGCGGAAGGAGGCCCGGAACGATTGAAAGGGTCCCCCTGATTACGGGAAAAGGAGACAGAACTTCTATTCTCAACTTGTGGAAACTGAAGCTTTGGTAGAGAGATAGGCTAGTAGTCGTGCTTTGCTCCCGGGAATATCCTGTTGATCTTCCGGAATAATAGGCCTATATGTACACGGCCCACGAGAGAGCGACACCACGGCCATGGTTCGCTTTCCACGTCCATGAACAGTGAGGCATGTCCCCTCACAGCAGCCATTAGACTCGCTTTGGAGAAAGTCGTAGCTTGCCGATTTCTTCGTCAACTTCCCCTGGATATCAGGGAAATGTATAACTTCGAGTGTGGGACATGACGACACCCATCGAACAACAATGTTGCTCAAGTGAGGGTTCTTTCCCAAGGCATACTGTGGTTGCATCCCACGGATGACCAAGTAAAGCGAATGCAAGGTATGTGAGCGGGAGGTAAATCCCGCCATGCTGTCCATGACTCTCTGTGTGCTCAATTCAGCGAAGCAATCAAAAATAGCAACAGCGAAATGAGGATTACCTTCGGCGGAAGAGTGGGCAAAGAGAGCTTGATTTGCAGCAGTTCGGGAAGATGAGTAGTCGCATACTCAAGGAAGTCCTCTTCCAATGGATCCCGAAGAGTAAATACCACAGACGGAAGCGTTGGAACAGCTTTGCCTAGCGTCGCAATGACGTCCAGTGCATTTCTCTGAGAGAGTATGACAGCGAAATGTTCCAATGGACGGCCGCGGATAAACGCCTCCACCGACTGCCTCTGGTTCCTCCAACTCAAACTAAACCTCTCCAATTTCGGGCATGCATCGGGGTGAACGACGACATCCTCTATAAAAGCAGCCCCAGAGTCCAGATGAAATTCCTTCAAGTCTCGTTGTCGCTCTATGAACGCGGCGACGCCCACAGTCACGAAGAATGACGTCTTAAAGTACAACAGCGAGGTCGGTGCCTTGGCCGAGAGGATAGCCGATGCGTATGCGTCTGACTGGCTGTCCCGTGAGCTCACGATGAGAGTGAGGCTTACGAGGTTCGTGGTTTGTTTGAGCAGCGTGCGAAGAAGGAACAACCGACTTTGTAAGAGTTTGCGGCTGAGGACTGCTCGTTTGACGCCAAAGCGGGCAACGTTCCTCAATGTTCCGTGTCCGGGTATTTCGTCCTTCAAAAACACGCCATCCCACTGAACCGTAAGCGTTCGAACGAACTTGCACGCTTCGTCATTGAAACATAATGATGTAAAGCACTTTGTAGAGGTGCTGACTGATAGGCGGGGAATCGTGGAATATAACACCCGAATGGCTGCATCGTGGAAGTAGTGGTTTACCCTGAGTACTCCGGCTAGTGTGGTCCGAGAGCAGTGAGAGAGGATGGTAGGCAGTAATTCGGGGGGCAGTTCCGTGAGCTGCATCGTGCGGTGTTGCGCGCCAGAGGGAGCAGGAGATTGAAGCTCACGAACCCTTTAATCCAAGCAGTCCCCCCAAGTCTATCAGACCGCACGAAGGCATGGGAAGATACATCCCTGAGCCACTGAAAGCCCGTGTAGAAGCAGGTTGCTGTGGTCATGAGAACAGGATACTTGACATGAGGAATCGGAGAACAACCAGATAAGGAAATTGCTTCCGCTTCGTATCGTGAGGCACCATTAGGGGTCCTGTGATAAGCTGTATGACATTACAGGGAACGGGTATGATTGGATCTGACGTTACATGGTTGAAATCGATCGCGGAATAAGAACGAAATTGCAGGTCAAATTTGAGACAATCGACGTGTTGAAAAGACGTTCTACTACTTTAAACTGGGTAGTTCACGGCCGTGGAGATTGGTATCAACTCGTGCTTGGGGATGTCATTCGAGCAAACGCCCGCTTGGCTCTCCATGTCCTTGGGGGATTATAGTCTGGTGGGTGACACCGGCCCCNTTCAGTGGATCACAACCTTGCGTTCGCTTGAACAGCTGTCAGCATTGAAGAAAGAAGACAGGTGGTCACTGCTTGGGGCGCGGCAGGCGAAATACAGCTGGTAGCGCCCTTTCTCAGCGCGTGGGTTTAAGGGGACATGTGTGTGGGGTGAGGCTGCAGAGTTGGGGTCCTTAGGATATGGCACAGACAAGCAAGCATCTCTCACCAACGCCGAGTCCGGGAAGGCTACGTCATAAGCGGGGCACACCCAAAACAGGGACCAACGCTAGCGACCTTACAAGAATCAAGCACTCACCATGTTGAGCTCACAGTCAGTGTCAATTTGCCAGATGCCCCGAATAAGTAGAGCCACAGAACAAGAGACTGATTGGAGGAGTCATGAGAGTAGATTGCGCTTCCCAATTATTGGGGTGGTTATGAACAGGTCACTGAATTTCGAAGATACACGCAAGGGGGGAAAAATATACAACCTAGACACGGTGCGTCTCACAAGTCTGCTATGACCACGGTCTTCGTGACAGTGGGCATTGCATTCATAACGTAGGCTTTCCCGTCTGAGAAGTCCAGACCCTATAGACACAGAGAAGATTTGAGCGATCTCCAAACAGAGTATACCGATAGAAGGAGAACTGATGAAGAATAGAAGAACAGAAGGGAGCCATACCTGATCATGGGCGTGCGCTTCGACGTCCTTTGGTGCCTGAACGTTGGCTTGCTTTGAAGAGAAGCGGCTCCCCAATACTGCAGTCGAACTGGTTGAAGTGACTGCGTGTCTGGCTTTGAGGTGTTCTCGAGCATTCAACCTGACAAACAAACCGTAAAGAAGGAATGACCGGAGCGACAAGTTATTTCCTCACATAGCAACTGTGGGAACGGATTAACGTCCATATGAAGACAGTGAACCGTGGTCTCGACTTACAAAATGTATTCGCGTAGAGTTTCGTGACATTGACATGAAAAGCGAGCCTAACCTGTTGTGAGTGACTTTCCAAGGCCGATCAAAGACGCGACATACCATGTGAGATTTGAGGGGATCGCGAAAAAGGTGATGAGAAGGAGTGTCTGGATGAGGGTCACCAGAACGCCTCTTTGAACGACGAAATGGATCAATGATTTTAATAAACCGTGGGTCCTGCCCGCAAACCGAGTAAGTGGACTGTCAGAAACATGAAGGGGTACGAACTGGCGTATTCCCGTGTTGGCTTCTGAGAGAAGTTTGCACATCGCAATGGTAGCGACTATGTCTGTCAAGGCTCCAAACCCTTTTGCCAAGCCGAAGAAGAGCTACAAATGAATCAGCCGGTCGAAATGAAAACATAGGGGAAAGGGAGACTCACTTCGAAGGAGCTGTGCCTATTCCCTAGGACGTTGTGGTGGAAGACGTACATCGTGGCTACGCAAGCTAAGCTCAAGAATGCATCAGTGGGACAATGACCCCTTGGAGTACGCGAGAACTATCTCACCTACGCCGAAGACTGGAGAACCAAGTTGTCATTAACGGTGAGGTGATATACATAGTAAGGCTGGGAACTTACCAAACGCGAGAACGGAGAACACGGCCTTGGGGGAGTCTTGTGAAATGTCGATCAGTGGATAAGGGTGTATACGTACAACAGATGCGGGAACAATCCAACTTGCTCGGCCTGTCCTTGTCACTATATTAAAAGAATGGAAGGCCGCTAAGTAAAGAAAAGCTTATGAGAGAAGAACATCTTACCCGCATGTAGCTGAACGACAAAATACAATTGAGAACTTCAGAACGTTAGCTTGAGGCAGACATGGTCCTAAACCACGTCGTGCTTACATCAGAGTAATTATCGTCGATAACAAGCATTCGGCTGATAATTCACTGGGCAAGGTAGTCAGGTAAGTTGGGTCAATAAAGTTGAAAAGTTCCCAACTTACGGTGTTATGCTTGCCAGAGGGTCCAGCGAACCAAAGTGAGGGATCTTGAAACATCAAAACAGCGACGTCAGTGATAGCTCTGGCCAAGGTCCAGTCGAACACACGTACCATGTAGTAATACACGGACTGTACAACGAGGCACGTTGACACGAAGTCAAACACCCTAGGTAGTCATTGAAGGTTTTAGCGAACACGGGTGACTCAAAGGAAGTCCACTGACGCCATTGCACTGGCCTACAATACACGAATCAGTCCGTCGAACGGCGCAGTCTTTCAAAAGGAGAGACATACTACAAGTTGGATATAAGTTCGGTCGGACGGGTGAGGGAAGTAGATGTAGGCCTGAAGGACGGTGATCCCTCCAAGTCTGACAAAATTAAGAAACGATCGTCGAGGACAATTCAATTCTCGCTCACACAAGGGATACGACGGTGCCTATCGGAGCACTTCAGTCTTTGAACGCTGATGTATCTCGCAAAGGAAGTTGACACTCACCAAAGTACAAGGGCCCAAATGTCGGGCTCATGTTTAAACCAGGGTTTGTCGATTCCATAGTCGTATACTCGTATGCCCGAAAACGAGAGACGAAGGGGACCCTGGAAGGAAGTTTGACAAGGATTTATAGCAAAACGGCGCAGCGCCAATTAGAAGCCTAAATGGCGAATTGACTTCGCACAAACCATGTAAGGACACTCAGATTTGATGGGTTAATTACACGCCCTTGATCGCAGAGTACATGGGCGTTGTGAAACCTGCCAGTATGTTAGCAACACCCAACAACCTTTTGCCTGAAGGCAATTCCAGGCTAACTGTTCACGCGACTAAGCTTGGCCTGGAAGGAAGATCAGAAGACCTGGACGAGTGCGTATACTTGATTCAGTGGGATTTTTTACACCCGCATAAGGAGCGGAACAATCTGTCGTTCTCCTCTCCATCAGTTTGATGGCTGCCGTTAATCGTGGATACTATGTACTATGGCGGCACAGCATGGGCGTTGGAATGCGAAACGTCGGCTTGAGTGCATTTTGTAGAAAGTGTGGGTTCTTGAAGCGCACGGCTCAAGTCATCCAAAGGTAATTGGATCGCGGAAATGAAGTGAAAGACTGTACAAGAGCGAAGCCAAGCCGGATAATAGGGAAATGGCTCAAGAATGGAGCACGGATGCGGTTCATAAAGCTCTAACTACGGAAAGGTCAAACCGACATATTCAAAGATGAGAGTGAACATACTTAGAACATAGGGAAGTCATTCCCCGCGGCGCTTCGAGCTTGAGATCAGTCAGATAACGCCTACGCCCACATCCACACATCTCAACCGGAGCTAGACGGGTGTGTGTCCCCCAGAACATGACAACATTGAATAGAAGTGTTGAAACGCGCTGCTAGGCGGCTGGAGGCAGCCAGCAAAACGCCGATCAAAGATGCCAAAGTGCTCCCACACGCCATGTTTGGAGCGCTATTTTGACAGCAGGATTGACTCAACCTTGGATTGGGACATGGTGTAACGGTCGCTTTCAAGGGCTTTTGGCCGTTGTTGATTTCGTCAAGTCGTGGATATGCTTGTGGCCAGTAGTAACACAGAGGTTCAAAGAGCGCCCAGCTAACGCCGAAGTCTTGACATCAACAGACATCAACCTTGCCGTTCTTGTTCTTGTCATCTTACAATCGCCTGTTCCTCCGGATGACATGACGGGATCTTAGCCTGAAAGTTGCTGTATCCATTCGCCATCAGACCCACCGACTACCGTGGGCGAACTCCATCGTTCTCGCCCGGTCTATGGTTAAGAACCACTCACAGTGAAAACCGGTGTCAACCCGGTTGTGGACGAACCACGAGCCTTGAGCAGCTCAGAGCCACTTTTGGTTCGAGGTCTTGATTTGTCTTCCATATTCAGGTCCTTTGCATATGGGCCTTACTAAAGCAGTCACTTCTCAGGGCTCCGTTGGGGATGGTGCCATACTTGCATCACTGATGCGATACAATTGTGATCGATTCGCAAGCTGGATCCAAGACCATGTTAAGTGACCTATAAAAAGCCGCATTATTAGAGTGGGACTCCTCGACCTCTCGTTCTTTCATTATCATATCTACCAGCAAAATGGCCGCCGAACACAAATCTCTCCGCTTGGGTTCCATCGCTCCCGACTTCGAGGCTGAGACCACAGCTGGACCCATCAAGTTCCACGATTGGATTGGAGACTCATGGGTCGGTGCTGATCTTTATCTTTACAACATCTAGCTGACCGAATGCATTCCAGGCTGTCTTGTTCTCTCACCCTGGAGACTTCACCCCTGTCTGTACCACAGAGCTCGGTGAAGTTGCTCGCCGTGCCCCAGATTTTGCTGCCCGAAACGTCAAGGTCATCGGCATTTCTGCAAATGGCCTCGAGGACCATTACAAGTGGGTTCAAGACATCAACGAATTCGGATCCAAGTTCGCACCAACAGATGTTCAATTCCCCATCGTGAGTCCTCTCGACAGCTTGGACTGTGCTAAGGCTCAACATCCAAAACATTAGATCGCAGACGGCGACCGAAAGATCTCGACTTTGTACGATATGTTGGATTACCAAGATGCTACCAACAGGGACAACAAGGGCCTCCCTTTCACCGTACGCTCGTGCCTTACGGTGTGGGGGAATATCTTATCTCATGCTCACATCATAGATCCGAACGGTGTTTGTGATCGACCCCAAGAAGGTTATCCGTCTAACCCTCGCTTACCCCGCCTCCACTGGTCGTAACTTTGTGAGTCTGATTTCCCCAGCTCGAGAGGCACACTCTGATAAGGTCTCGGGCATTAGGACGAGATCATCCGTGTGATCGATTCCCTCCAAATTGGTGATAAGCATCGTGTCACCACTCCCGTGAACTGGAAGAAGGGTGACGATGTCATCGTGCATCCTTCCGTGACCAACGAGGAGGCCAAGACTCTATTCCCCGAGCACACTGTTCACAAGGTACGCTCAACCTTGGCTCTTGTGGTTTCAAAACTTCGTATATTAACGGCACATCTGCAGCCATACCTCCGAACCACGCCGCTCAAAGTTTAATCGTGATGACGATTTGTACTCAATAACTATATATGTACTATGTTATTCGGAAAAGACCTCACCTGCAGAATGTACAATTTGCTACCCAATTCGCCTCTCCAAATCCTTTTCTTTTGTCAGATCGTTTTCCTCGTCGCACATCCTGCCGATGTTGATGTGTCTGGAATCCAAGTCAGAGAGGGAGGTGCTTTTTCCCGACCCTAGGTCTGCCATCTGCCATCCATCGAGACTCACTCTTTTGGGTTAGCCCATTTGCGTCATCCCTTAGTCGCCTCCATTATCGCGACCTGCATCTTCTAACCCGAATTCCATGTAGGTCAGATAAATCCTCTGCAAAGGCACGGTCTTTGACATATAGCTTTCCAGACACCACATTCGCGGGCCGATACGAAACCTACATAGAGATTCTACTCATCCCAAACTCATCCCTCGGAGGGCTCCATCTTGACGACTTCGACAGAACCTGATCCATGTGACCGTGCGTCCTGTGTCTTCCTATGCTCTCGAGTCTTTGCGGACGCCTATCTCGCGAGCCGACCTGTTGAGGGTTCCTACTCGGTCCTTATAGTCTGAGGAGAATGATCCATGTTCATTCACCCTGTGACAACGTGCGCTGAGGTATATAAACAAGCTTAAGGCGAGAAGGGTTGTCTGTATCTGCCTCATCAAATGACGGACGAATTTCTTGCTAAACTGTTCCCTACTCCCTCTACCCGCCCTCCTCACCCACTATCTCCAACGATTCTGCCTGGATCTACGCCAGAATCAACAGCTACGGTGCGCAAAGTTCTTCAGGACAACCATAAGAATTGGCATCTCTTCTTCGATGATGCTGGTCGCCACAAGTGAGTGGTGTCTCTCAGCTATCACTTCTATGTTTTGATGACACCCATTCCGCTGCATAGTCATGTTAGCCACCATATACTGGCAATCTGGTCTCTTGGCGCGAACTCCGAGGTTATCGAAGCAGCATACAAGTCTAACTGCGAGTACCTGCGCGCCGCTTCCAAGTCAGATGAACCCGTCACCGAAGAGAACTTTTTCGACCATTTGGGTGATTCGAGGTGGGCGGCTTGTTGTTCATCGATGACGGTCTATTCATAAATCACTAGCTACTATAACGCATACCTGGTCTACTTCACCGAAGTCCTCCAGAGGTCGACAATCTCCGAAGTGCTCGAGAAGTATTTCTTTTCGAAAGAAATGAACTTTGATGCTGGGAAGAAGGCACATCCAGAATTGCTCAGTCGGTTCTTCCATGCTCTCATACATCAGCTCATCCACATCGGATATGGACTCGAATTCAATATACCCGGGTTGATCATTGAAGGTTCCTTGTATTTGACCGTGTTCTTAGCCCCTTGTGTGGTCTGATGTGAGATATCTAGGACTCGCTGGAGCTGTCATTAGGAAAGCCTCATCCACCGCCGTGATTACTCCTGACTTGTTCAATGCTTTCCCTGCTGTCGTATGCCCAAGTGATCTCCCTATCCAAAAACTGGTCCTTGAAGAACAACCCTCTATCCGAAATGTCCACGCCCTGACAATAATGGCGCGGATCTTACAGGATAAACAGTTTGATGGGTTCACGCCTAACAAGCATCCTTCTGCATATTATCAAACTCTGAGCAAGTTCGGATCGATCATTAAGGAGTACGGCGAGCAATGGACGCTCCACCCATCCGACCCACACATGATCGAGAACAAGTTTGAAGAGATTGTGTGGATGAATACTCTGATATATGGTCTCAGTTTCTGGGAGGGTGGAGATAAGATGTTCGCCGACTTCATATAGTAAGCCTGCCTCCTGCTGATCACTTTGTATTTTCAATGAAATCCTTCAGCATGCATCTCGTTACGTCGACACTTTTCCTACCCGCTGTCCTCCGTTATCTTTCGCCTCGATCGCAAGCCATCCTTCTTCGTAGCTACTTCACCATCTGTCTCGTTTGGTGGGTCAGCCAAGGGCGGCAAGCGCTTCCTATCAAAGATTTCTTCTCTGCAGACACTGCATCCCCCATCCCACCTGGGGTGAAGCCCACACCTGTGGGATTCACATTCCCTTCTGTCGATTCTCCCTCAGCTTCGACTCCGAACCCGTGGCTTCCACTTATTCAATCCAGTATTGTTCATGTGGATGAGCACCTTCCGAAACTCATCAGAGCATTGGCCCACTTTGCTGTTCTGTATGGAAACAAAGCGGCCCGAAATCCAGAATTTATCAAGACAGGCCTTCCGGGAGCAGAGCACTTGGACGGTACTCTGTTCATCAGAGTGGCGGGGATGTCGGCCAAATATATGGGTCGGACTAGAGATGGCGAGCATCCGGTCAAGTATAGAGAAGGGGACTCGTATATGGTTGCGACGTTGTGGGGAGGGATCGATCGTCGCTAGTGAATTGGGCCGTACACCTACTATTTAACCCATAAATATGTGTTATAAGCTGCCCAAGCAATGATAAGCCAAGCTCTTAAGGGAAAATCTAGCAGACTCCAGACGCCTTTTCTCCTGAAGGTAGGCTCCTGACGACACAACTGCCCCCTATCAGGCAATTTCTGTTCGCTCCCGTTTTGCTCCCGTTGTCGTCACTGGCGATGGTGTTGAAACCTCTCTCAGGCCCCGTGGAAGATATCTAACGCATAGTCAACTGTTTTCAGTCAAAGAAGCTCTTCTTTGCCTCGTTTCTTCTCAAGGCTACACTACCTCTGGTAATCGGGATTACGTCCAGTTCCTCCTTCTGCGTCAGCAAACCCGGATTAGACTTCTCATCTTGGTTCGAACCTACCAAATTGTCTGAGCCCATTGTACTTTTATGTCTTGGGGCGGGCAGTAAAAAGATGGTGAGCAATTTGTGTTTACTCTGTATTAGCAAGCTTTCTCAAGCAGTACGTATCACAGGTCCTTGGTTTGCTCCCAAAGACTCCTTCTGACGACGCCCAGACCACCTTTGGCCGCATTTGGGCATGATTCCATCCAAGCAATGTCCATCAAAGCGGGTGCCGATGTATCGCAAACGGACCTATTCGACGATATGTTGGCTGTTCCCTATATTCCTGGCACCGACTCCATTCGCGGCAATACCAACCAACAGTCGTTGAGTGGAGAAGTCGACGATGCTTTCCCTTCTGGTCTTCGACGGATATTTTCGACTGTCACGCTCAAGGTCGATGTGGATATCGTTCTCGGTATTTACGAGAAGTGCCATGAACTCTTCGCGCCGCTTGTTGGCAAGCCACAATTACAGTGGTCTGCTTCGTTCCAGCCCATTGCTGTCACGCATCTGCAGGCTACCGCGGCAAACGGCGGCACTCCCCTCGGTCTCTCTCCCACAGATGGTGATCTCATACGTAAGTCGTTTGCTCTCCGACATATGCATCAAGTCCCTAACACACAATTTCCTAACTTTACTCTAGTCTTAAACCTCAATACCGTTTGGGCATCTCAGTCTGACGATGCTGCCATGGAGAGCGCAGTTCGCGGCGTGATCGCTTGGGCGACACAAGAGGCGCAAGCGCGTAACGTCCTCCACCACTGGCTATACTCTAACTATGCCCTCCCCGAGCAAGCAGTTTATCCATCCTATGGTACTGCTAACCACCTTCGCTTGAAGAGTATCCAAAGCACATATGATGCTGATTTCACATTCAAGCGTCTTTGGAAGGGTGGCTTCAAGATGTAACTCCCCATTGACGGTTACAGAGTAACGTATTTGTCCGCCTATATTAATTCACCTAGTTAGACTGGGACTCTATATGGTCGCTTATTCTCTATGTACTTGTATAATTGGGTTCCCTATAGTCGTTCGAGAATAAACTTTTTCCAGTTGTAGCAGAGGTATGATTGAGTGGTGGGATCAGCGACGGATTAGTGCCGCATAGAATATGAAACCAGTGACTGAGTTCTAGTTGATTGATCAGGTCCTATGAGAGCTTTGGAGGTGTAGGAGAATCAGGTTTGTCTTCTTGGGGAGGAGTGGTGGTGTACGAATCCCGTTCTTCAGCCGTTTCTGACTTCGTGCCGGATGTATCAGGCGTCGATGCTGAAGGAGGCCGTGTAAGTTGGACGCGAGGCAAAGGTAGAGGTGTGTCGCGGAATTCCGCCCATCCTCCCCTCAAGCCAATCTCCACCACTCGTTCCAAAATCCTCGACAACTCATCATTCCTCTGGCGCTCCTCCCGAAGTTCGTCTTCCCATTTCGTAGCCAACAAATCCACCTTGGAAGTCAGCTCCGTCACCTTCGTCTCCAATTCATCTAGCTTGTCATCTACACCTTCGCGTCGTTTCGACGTATTCCGAGACGACCGCCATGTTTCTCCGATGATCAGAGCTGCGGCCACGCTGAAGAGAAAGCCTTCAGCTAGGGCATTGGCTCCGTTTTCGATGGCTCTGAGAAGCAAGAGTCAGTTTCCATCGTACAGAAAAGAGGCTCAGAGGAGCGCACCTCGTCTCTGATAGTGGCCGTATGTTCACGGCTGGTGACCCGAGCAAATTCGTGCGCATCCGAACTTCTACGCGATACATCCACTGCGCAAGGTCAACACAGAGACTTCGAAACCGCTCATGCCTAAGCAAGAAAGCAATGTATCAATCAAAGTCACAGGAAATTCTGAGGAAGAGACGGACTGCTTGGCTTGATTCTTGAGCTGAGCACTTATTGGCTTGGCTAATGTCTCCACAACTTGAATTTCAGTGTTCAACGCCGAGAGGTCACATTTCGAGCATCAGCGATACTTACTCGGACAATAAGTGTGCCAATCTTGACGGTCGCCATCGTCGGTCGTTGTAGCTTTGAAGGAAGGAGAGTGAGACGTTGAAGAACGGCAAGGGACTCAAGTTGAAGGTTACTATTACGTAAAGGTTGGTTATGTCCAGCACCAAAAAGCTACACCGAGCGGGAGTCGAACCCACGCCGCTTGCTACCCCAGCATGGAAGGCAAGCATGATACCGTTTCACCATCGGTGTCTTACTATGCAACGACAGTTTTCATGCCATGAAATGCGAGACTTTCATTGGAGTACGGTATGGCGCCGAGACAGCCTCTCTCCAATGAAACATCACAGGCCGAAGTCGAGTCGGTTGAACCTCGTACTTATTATGGATTATTATTCGAAGCATGGACAATAATATTACTATACTCAGGTAAGACAATTGATATAACTTGTGAGTCTAAAACCTTGAAAAATCTGGTAGTGAGTCGGGACGATTAGGGATTAGAAGAAGATTCATAGAGAGGGAGTATGGCTCACCCGTGTCTAATCGTGGTATGAATGGTAGTAAAGTAGCTTCATGCGTCAATCATCTGCGTTATGGGCACCAGATCTTCACCACCTGATGTGAACGTGCTCAGCGTGAAGACGGCTCCGGGATGAAGGGTGTGAAC
>JAPEVF010000648.1:0-26000 GCA_029747585.1 Pleurotus djamor
CAATGGAACAACTTGGATTCAAACGTGCAAAGTCTGATAGCGGTCTATTTATCTACACACATCCTAACGGATCTGTGGTGATCGCAATCATCTACGTTGACGATGCATTGTTCTGTGGCTCCGACCGGCAGCTTGTTCTTAAACTAAAAGCCGCGTTCATGAAGCAATGGGAATGTCGTGACTTGGGTGAAGCCAAAGAGTTCCTTCGTATGCGAATTCTGAGGAAAGGTCCCAAGATCTATCTTGATCAAGAGACTTATTTGCAAAAAGTTATCAGGCGTTTTAACCTTGACAACTGCAATACCGCCCGTACTCCGCTACCCACTGGATACCAACCAGAGCCTCACAAAGGCTCAGTCGACCCAGCGCTTCGTTCAAGGTTCCAACAAGTTATTGGATCTCTTTTGTACATCATGCTTGGCACACGTCCAGATATTGCCTACGCTGTTGTCAAACTGTCCCAGCACTCTGCCAATCCGTCCAAAGAACATTTGGATAAAGCACTATATGTGGTGCAATATCTAGCAGGAACACAGCACTACTCTGTCTGCTATGACGGATCAAATCAGGAAGGAGGCTTAATCGCTTTCACCGATTCAGACTGGACAAGTCCGAGATCTACAACTGGGTACCTTGTAAAACTCGCCGGTGGTATTATATCCTGGCAATCTCACGCTCAGAGAACACCTGCTCTGTCCTCAACCGAAGCCGAATATATGGCACTCTCTGACACTTGTCGTCAGATTATGTGGACAAAGAACCTACTCTCTGAGATCGGAATGGATCTTGGTCCTGTACCGATTTGTGGTGACAACCAAGGGTCGATCTTCATTGCATCTAACCCTGTTTCTGAAAGAAGAACAAAACATATCGATCTCCGATATCATTATATTCGTGACCACATTGAATCTGGAGATGTTGAATGCTTCTTCATCAGTGGTGCTGAAAACCCCGCTGATATGTTCACCAAAAATCTGGGATGGGTTAAATTCGCCCTGTTCCGGTCCATGCTTGGAATTCGATTCTTCGATTCTGCAGCATCCGCTTCGAAATTCAAAGGGATTTCTTAGCGAGGGGGAGTGTTGCGCATGCACCTCTCAATCGCCACGTCGACACACTAATTCTAGGTCGACGTCACGCATGGTTTCATGTCGCTTAGTGCGACACTTCACATGGTGTCTAGTTCGACACCTCACACTTTCCTTAGTCCATATTTAGTAGTCACTTGTAGTATATAAAGCCTGTATGTATCTAGGGAATATCTAACACTCGTTCTACCTACTACTCGTGTGCTATACAACCTCAGGTGAATAGCTTGGTCTCTCGCCTAGCGCAGTGCTCGCCTTTATGGCTTGTAGCTATCCTGCTGCTCAACAGTCAGTGCGAGCGAACGAGTTCAAGTTGAGAGAGCAGACAATTAGAAATTATGCAGACGTACATCCCTCAAGAGCCAGAGCGACTGTTCCGGCATTGAAAGCTGTGGTAGTGGTACTGTGGGGTCCACCGTGAGGTATTGTAATAAGAGGCGGTACGTGGCTTGGATCGGTTGTCTTTGGTTTATAAACGATGGTTTCCGCAGGGAACCGTCCATGAATCGGGTGAACTGTCACAGTGACATCGTTAAGCACACCCAGGACTGTAAGACAATATTGGAGACGATGAGTAGAGGAAGTAAGCAGCGAAAAGATGAAGAAAATCAGAGAAACTCACGATCATCATCGAAAGTCGGACTATCCAGGATGCGGAGAGACGGAGTGGCACACGGCTTATCGTGATCAAGCTTGAGGAGTACGATTACATGTGGCTTCGTGGGGGAGCTCCGAGAACACAGGATTCTATCCACCCCGTCTGTACCCAGAACCGACCAACTGTACAGCTCGCCACCATCTCGCTCATCTGTCGTCAAGTCCGTGATACCGCTGTCCGCGACGTCAATCAACAAAACCTTCGTCCGCGAACCCCAGATCGAATGGCAAGCGATGTACAGTTTCCCACCGAGGTGTATGAAAGGACGTTGTGGGAGGATCTCGAGGTACAACCCAGGAAAACCGCCAGGCTGACTGGGTTCCCAGACGACATCCACGACGACACGTGTTTCATTTGTCTTGACGTCAAGGGAATAAAGCGAAGAGCAACCCGCATGCGCTCCAAACGTACTACTTGAAAGCCAAAAAACTTGATCGCAGGAGGGTGATACACGAGGGGACCAGGAGGAAACTTGCGGTGAGGAGACTTTAACACCCGAGAAGGCAAGCTTTGAACCAACGATCGCAGTGCCTTGTTGTGGGAGGTGAAGTTTCCAGATGGACATCGGTCGGTTAGCGCAGTATTTGACACCCAATAGTCTTCCATCTCCCGTAAGATCGTACCCAGTAGCGAAGATTTCGTTCGAGCCACAGAAAGTAGCTTGCCCAAAGTGGACATTCGGCGTAGATGATCCAAATACAGAGATATCTCTGTGTGAACCCTCGTCCCTCCATTTCATCACGAAGAGCTGGGGCCGTTTTTTTCGTGGATAAACCCTCTCCGAAATTGGGGGTGAACTTGAAGCGATCAATGTCACTGGCATCTTTGGCAGGAGGATTTGCCTCGGCGGTGTAGAGGAACGCGTCTTCATCATCCGAAAACGACATGCTACCCAAGAAATCTAGATACGTCAGCGCTGGATGAAACATCAAGCGACCAAGACGTCGTACCATCAGAGTAAAAAGACCCATGAGTATCCGTAACCTCAATTGAGCTATCCATTCTGCCATCTTTCCAAACATCTACGAAACGCCTGGTCTTCTCCTTGTCCTTTGATTCGCGGAGCACTATCTTAACCTGGTCAGATGGAGAGAACACTGATGCAATGACATCCGATGGTACATCCTGACTGGAGGCTTTGATCGTATTCTCAGGCGATGCTAGTACCAAGGAGGCATCGACAGTGCGTTTGACATTTTGGGTATGATCACGTATCGAATACGAGACCTGTACGACTGATCATGGACATTTCAGACTTTCAATTACGAAGATCGGAGCCGGAAGGAGAACTGACCATCAGAGTCCTTGAATATAGATCCTCTTAGAGGTATAGGAAGCTCGGCAAGTCGTCGAAACATGAGGTGATGGTCGCGCCGATCTGAGAATCGCATCACCAAACGATGGACCGGAACTGATTCGAGGATAGGAGCCGCTCCTGAAGCTTGAAGCTTGAAGCCTGAGTCCTGTAAAGATCAGGAAGGCAGGCTCATTAGTGAGAGGCACGAAGACGAGCGGTGTGAGACAAAAAGAAACAGCTGGACCGAAGTGGAATTCTTAGAAGTCTCAGAGGCTTTCTAGAGATGACGATGGACTACATGAGTGCCAAAGGACATCTGAGACTCCCGAAAGGCTTAGGGACGCTAGAATTGAAGATCAAAGGGCATCTATAAGGATTTGCATGCTTCTGAATGTTTCGCGTTTCGCTGCGCTTGCAGTCGGGTGAGACAAAGGCCGAACTCGAGTGGCAGAGGTCCGTCAGCGTCGGCAAATGGTAAACAGGGAGAAAATAGCTGATTGGGATAGACCTTATGCCAGCGTACACTTGAAGCGTAGAAGCAAGCCTTCATCCATTGAAATGGGAAGCATGTTCTCCGCCAAAAGGCAAGTCAAAGAGGGACAAGCTTTGGACAAGATGAAAAAAAAAACTTGCGCTTAGTGAGTCAGGGGCTCTCCTGTCAAGTTCAGGTGGTTGAAGTTCGAGCGCCAGACGGCTGTTTCTAAGTCCCTACGTCGCCTTTGTACCCTCACACTATTTAGCTCGGCAGATACTGCTATTTATCGTGAAGGAAACCAAACTGTATCCACCTGCTTCTCTATTCGCTGCTCATGTGCATATATCGCTGTAGGATCCCACAAAATTCTCCGGAATCTGGACTCGGTGCGGGGTTTGTGTAAAAAAAAACATGGCCTTTGCTTGTATGTCTATATCGTCTCCAGCCCTCTAGCTGCATATTCATTATCTTTCAAATGTAGGGCCATTCATCGACAAACTTCTCTCGCGACGCTGTCTAACGAATCCATCCATCGAAGGAGCCCCGCACACAAGCTCCTCGGACCTCGATGCTCCCAGGAACAACGTCGCTTGTTCATCCAAATGATCGCCCAGAAAACATCAGCCGTCTGCTTCTCGTCCACTAGCTTCGATTGTGACTTGAAGAAATCGGAGCAGGCTTCGCAGGTGTAGCTGTTAGACGAACTACGCTATTTCTCTCGGTGCGTTCATGGTCACCGTCCTATTGTGCTCTTCGGCTCAACCTTAGGAAACTCTACCCAGATGACACCGTGCGGACAGAAGCTTGTATGCCATTGCTGATTGCTCCCTGAGCGACGCCCTCGTGTGTCCCTCCATTGGCGTTTTGCTAGCCATTCTGTCCCATCCGACACATCGTTACCATTCGATACCACCCGACCACGTCCCAATCGAAATCATCATATGCTATCTGCCTCAATAACAACACATCCCACCACCAACCGCCCCACTCTCTCCCTCCCAGACCACGCAATCATGTAGCGCGCACATCCCCGCTACCTCGAAGTAGCACCGCGGTGGACCGGTCGGATTCTGATGAGTTTTATGAGGCTGAAGTCTCAGATCTAATGAGGGCAAACTACGGCGGCTCGGAGAGGGCTAAGCCAGCGAAATGGATTACGCGTATGGGTAGACGAAGAAGCTCAACGGAGAACTCGAAACGGGGGCGAAGGGAGGCTCCTACTGCGGGCTGCGGACTGCGGAAGGGGAGGAAACGAACTGAGGACAGTCGGTGATAAATTTTGAAGCTCCAAGCTTCGAGTGTCGGCCGTTCAAGCTCGCGGTTCAAACTTCCTCTCGCATTCCAACTCGTACTTGATCTCCTCCACCTACCCGCGCATTCTCTCTTCGTATCCTCATCCTCAAGCTTCGAGCGTAGCTACCATTCTGTCCAGCCAGTCATCGTCTTGTCCAACACCCAATCAGACTCAAGCTTCCCAACACCAGCTAGGCTTCTGCGTTCGCCATCCTCTACAACCTCTATCCTTCCTTCATCGTGTCGTATCTTTCTTCCTGAGACGCGACTGGTCGCTCTTGTCTTCATGCTTGGGTCAGGCAAGAAGGAGGGGAAAGAGCCTTTGGGCTTGAAGGGGACGGAGTCAGCTGGGTTCAGAGACTACAGACATCCTCTTCGCGACACGCGTCCCCTCGAACCACACCGATCGGCTCCAAGCTCTCTATTTACTATCCAGTACCGGCAGCATCCGCCAAACTCGGCCTACCTACTTCCTCAACGCTTGCGACGCATATCCGCATCCGCCCTCCTTCATGCTGAAACTGCGGGGCTGAAGCTTGAGCTTTAACGTTCAGTGCTCACGATTTCCGGCCCCTCCTTCTATGCTCGAGCACACAATGCGTTCAGTGCCCTTCAAAACCTATGGATTCAGACGATCCCTGATCGTATAGCTGTCGACTGTCATGGTTGAGCTTAAAGGTACGATCCGTTTAGTATTCCCTTTGCGTAGCCATGCTGACGCTATATCTGTATTACCCAGATAGCTACCATGTTTTTATTGTGTTCTCCACCGCCAATTGCTGTGTCCACGGTTGCGTTGTGACCTACGAAGCGAGGACTTGACCATCGAGAATGGGGCTCACGATGGGGAGGGAAAAGGCAGTTGAGATGAAGAGCTCGAAGAAGTGGACGAGGAAGTGGACGAGGACGAGGAAGGCAATCTTGGGATGAGAATGGATCGACGCAGACACGAGGGAGCGACCTGCTGTTTCGGAAAGGATAACGGAAGAACACGCTCTTTGAGCACGATACTGCCGCGCTCTCTACGTCCTCCCCTTCAATACTAACACAACTGCCACCGCCGGCATTGTCACCCACTGCGCGCATTGAACCTTTCTTCGCGTCATCGCATGTGCTCCGACCCTAGCTTTGACAAGTTTGAGCTCGGATAGAGTCCCACAGCGGTTGCAACACGTTTTACGGCTCCGGGCCTTGACCACCACACCGGACGTTTTGCTGGATTGGACTCAGCCCCCAGACGTAGACAACGATGATCGGCGAGGTCATCAGGTCAGCTTCAAAACTTGCGTTGCGGTTTCCACCCTGTTCGCTGAAGGGAGCGCGCAGTGTATAGATTTCAGCATCACAGTCGGGCTGGGTCCAGCAACGCTGGTTGGCCGATACGAGGTTCTCCTCTGCGGATACGAAGCGCCACAAAAGTGCTGGTAGCAGACATCCCAAAACTCAGATACCAGGTCAAATTGAAGGCTTGAATGTTCACGAGGTCATGCCTTTTTCGTTCGAACCATTGACTCATCCTGGCTTCGACGAATTTCATCTTCTCCATACCCTTCGGGTTCAAGCATTGCGCAGACGGTATCGCCGCTGTGGATGGAACGACTCGAGACGATTTGGCTAGCGTATGGATGCACTGTAAAGCGGCACTCGGCCGCCTCTTGCATGTATTTTCACCAACCATTCAAGCGCTTCACCTTCCGTACAGCGTGTACCTTTCGTGGAGAGAAGTTCCCTGTCGTTGTTCCCAAGGACGAGGTGCATGATCTAGCCTAGAGCAGGAGTCGGTTGCTGTTCCGCATCCATGGAGCTCACTAGAGTGCATCCATGTCGCTGTGTTCACCCTTCCCCATGGACATCTTTACCGTCTCCCACGTCCGTAATGTGCCATGCTGTGTGGCATCTTCTTATATGATCGTCNTTTTGTTGGTTTTCATTCTTTCGAGCATGGACGTTTACTGTGACTGAGTGTACTTACCAAGTATTAATTCTTTCACTGGGCGAGGCCACGGAGAGAGCTCAAACGTTAGCGGCACCGCTCACCTAGATTTCCTCGTTGACGTTATTACATGAGGACGGTGCTGGGACAGTGTCTGGGTAAGAGGTGTGTTATCTTATCACTTCCAGATTTGGTTTATCTCAGGCCAACTGTTTCAGGAATTTCGCGGTCACATGAGACACCCGTGACTCTGAATTTAAAAATCGAGTCATGGCCGCAAAACCCAACCTCTTACCACTGGCACCACGTCCCACCGTCCCAGGGCTCTCCATATATCGCATTTTTATACGCGTTATCATCTATCCGACCTTTCCTCACTCATTCCCACAAGCTATCTCCATGCAACGACGCGTCGTTCTCCTATCTTCTCGTCTCAACAATCCTCCTGAACTCGACGCGCTCAAACGCGACGACGCCATTCTATCAGCACTCAAAGCTCTGGAAGATGGCTCCGAAGACCTGTATAAGCATTTGATGGAGCTGTTGAACCTGATAAGCCGGAAAATCCGCGGTTCGTCCCCATATCCCCCTATACTTCCTTCTCTAATACCGCGCTCGTTCTTCGTAGATGAATACGTGGCTGAGGAAGAACTCATCAAGTTCATCCAAGTAAACGAGATGATACGCTACCCAGGCGAACCCAGACAGCGGTACCACCCCAAGTCTTTCCCGAAAGTAGTCGCTGTCACACAATCCACGGCGGATACGCTCGAGAAAGCCAACCTTCCACCAGCATGGCATCACATGATCTCCCTCATTGACGACGATTCTGAACACCGCTCTCTAAAGCTGTCAGCTGGGGGTCTAGCAGACGGGAACACAGGCACTTTCCTTGGGTACCTTGCTCAGTCGCGGCCCGATATGGTCGCCTTGCTTGGTCTTGCCGTGTCTCCTATTGCCTTCGGCGTTCGCTTTTCCTATCCAGCTGGTGTGGAAGTCGACTATGACCACTCCTGGGAGCCCTCGGACGTTCGTGTTCTGATCGCCTACGTCTACACACTCTATAAACCCCAACCAATCCATAATTGGCGCGATACCACTGTCACCCTGTCGAAGAAAGTCAGCGTCTCGGATCCACCTCTTTGGGACGTCGACTGTGGCGATGGAACAGTCTACCGCGAGTGCACCATCTTTGGGTCGGGAGACCCTTGGAGCAAGATGACGACCGTCTTCTGCACACCGAGCGATCCGCCCATTATGATCAAGGACTCGCATTTGCTAGAAAATTACTCCAAGGAGCGGGAGATCTACGAAGTGCTCCAGAAGGATGGGAAGCCGGCTCCAGGTTTCGTTCACATGGATCGCGGATTCGACGTCTTGTCTCAGGATGGAGAGGTCGTATGCGTTCATAGCAAAGGTCACTATGAATCCCATAAGTGGGTCAAGTCGAGGTTGGTACTTACGACCTCAGGTGATCGCATGTCGAAGAACCGGTCATTGGTGGACTTTTTGAAGAACATGTATGATATCGTGGAAGGTACTTCTCCAATCATTCATGCTCCCTTCGATATTAACTGGAATGAACTTCGTCTCACAGCTCATCGTTACGCCGTCAAAGAGAAGAATATCCTTCACCGAGATTTGAGTTGGTCGAACATTCTGCGTCTTCCAAAGGAGGCTATGCCGTTACAGATAGATGAACATGATCCCACTCGTCCCAAATTCATTGACGAGGTGATGGATAGGTGCGTAATACTCCATTAATCCTCCAACCAATCAATTGACTTATCAACGAACATTAGCACGAAGAAATGCGCCCCACCTCGTATTCTCATCATCGATCTCGACTGCGCCACCGAGTACGACTTTTCGAAAGCTCAATCGCCCAGCCTCAAGGCTAAATATGATGGGTATCCTCCCGGGGAACACCTGACGCTGCTGGTAGTGAGTTATCTCTAGGCCTCCCTTGATCTCAGTTCAATAGTCTGATTTCGGGCTTGCCAGGGAACACCTCAATCGATCGCTCGAACGGTCGCTGTTGGCCATCTGCTAAACGATGTTTCAACTGATGTCAAGCCCTTGCCGAAGCTGGAAGGACACGCGCGCAATCTCTACCTGGATGCTCATGGTAGCTCCCCAGACGCCCTGCGCACGTTGGAAGATACCGAAGACACCATCCACGGTGTAAAGCCACCCTCCGCCACTGACCGAGAGAAATCGCTATATTACCTTCAGGACAAATTCCAATTCCATCCTCGCCATGACGTTGAATCCATCTACTGGAACATCATCTTCTATTTCCTCAGCATCGCTCCCGAGCAGAATATCGAGAAGAAATTGCCCGATACCCACAACGAGGACTTCAACGCGCTCTGGAGATTCCTAGCTGGGCACGAATTCTCCGCTGCGGATCCTTCTATCCCTGATTCGAGGAGGTTGATTCCAACCGTTCGGAATTGGAAGAAGTTTTTGCACGAGGATCTTGAGTTCCTGGAGCCATTGTTGGTCGAGTTGAGCGAGCTGATTGAGCCGGAGTATGGGTTCTTCCCTGAGTCGTTGGATTTGTTCCACCTCCACGAAGGGATGCAGAGAATTCTGCTGAAGTATATCTGGAAATTTGGCGGAGGCGGTGAGGGAGATGGTGTCGAAGCGAAGGACCTCTCAGTATGCTTCGGGAGGGAGATAGATCCATACACCCCGCTTACTGAGTGTGAGCTTTACTGGGACATGGACGATATCTTCGCGGCGCTGATGGACGACGAGGAAGAGGGAGAAGATGAAGAGGAGAGTGATGAAACGGACGAAAGGGATGAGGAGTCCGTCAGTCTGAAGAGAGGCTCCAGTGACGAAAGCAACAGTGACTCAGAGGATGCACACGATGAGAAGGAAGAGAGAATGTCGAAACGTACGTTACCGTTCCCTTCCAGCGTATGATTTGTTTCTCATTGACTTCCTCTAGGTCAACGACTGTGAAGATTAGCGATAAGACCATGGATACCCCTTCCATTTCACCGTGTATTACCTTGAACTAGACCCCGGCGTTTGGATGCCTTATCTTAGCTTCGTACGAAAGATACATGAACAGAACAGATAGCTAAACATGAATACATGTAGGTTAAAAACATGGAGCAAGAGAAACCGGACTGACTCGATTGCCATGCTCTGTCTAATGATCTCGAAGCCCTGAGCGATGGCACTCGTCAGTTACGCAGGGTAGCAAAGGGGAACAGTCACTCACGCTTCGAGCTTCGTTCCATCGGTGCCTCCGTTTCAGATATCTCTCGTTTACCCTCGCTAGGTCCGTTATCATTAGAAGACCGAACCAAACGTGCTGCGCTCCGCAGACGCATTGGCGGCACATCCAGTTCCATATCTTTCTTGGTCGGGGTAGAATGATGTGTTTCAGTCTTGAGTGAAGCCTTCCAACCCGTCCATCTATTGAGATACTTCAGAAGAAGGCGTTGTACGGCCTCATGAAGATGGAGGGGGTGAGGGGCGGGCTTGAGAAGAGAGTATTCTGGTTGAATTTGTTTGATCAATTCCGAAATGAGAGGGCCGGCGCATGAAACCTCCTTTGGTAGAAGTTGACCCCATTGATGCCTCTCGAATATGAAATCCCGGTCATCTTGGTATCCACAAGGGTCTATTTCATGTTCCGCCAGACGCTTTGAGATCGCCGGGTGAGACTCAACTGGGATCGACCTCAAGAGTGGGATAAGGATGCACCACACGATAGCCTCAGCATCGAGGCGTGGAAGATGTGTGAAGTCGTCCCTGAGGCTTTCTCGGTGTTGCGCGTAGTAGTGAGATTTCTCTTCATCAATCGTTCCGCCGTGAAAGGTCGACTGGGGGTCGTTGAATGTACGAAGAGGATCCTCGCAACCTTCATACGCCGCTTGGTAGCGTTGCTCGAGAGTCTTCGGGAGGGTAGGCATGCGAGAAAATTTGTCGTTTTCATCTAGTATTCTCTGTTTGGCTGATGATCGTGAGATGTACCGGTCTGTGCCCTACACAATTGAAATTGAAGAGACTCCAAATGATACGAGTGATAACATACCATGCGCACGCTTAATGGTTCACCGGGTAGCGGATATCCCCGGTAGACGGTACATGTATTGTCCGTGTTGAATATGTGGACGGTAGATTTGGTAAATTTGCCGCTGACGAAGAGTGAGAACCAAGTCAAACACCAGAGCAACGGTGACTTACCGGTTCAAAATCTCGTTCATGACGCGACAATGGTTCGCCCCGAGATGACTTGGACGAAGATCGCCAAATGGCTGTCTTGCAACGAGGAGGGGGTCTCTGTCCAATGGGGAGTGCGTATCTAATCATCGACGTTAAGCAATGCAAATAGGCAACCAGGGCGCACACACCGCCAATAGCATGACCAATCGCGCGGTAGAGTACTGAGTCACTGAGGCTTTCATCTGGAGTGTTGTCCTTGGTAGCCACTATTGTACGACTTTTTGTCCACACGTCTTGCCCCGATGGAATGATGCAGCCGTCTACCGTAAATTCGGCGACGAATCCAGCTATATCGAGGGCATAGCCGCATCGCCGAAGACTGTCGTAGAGCTGGCCTTGAGTGAACTTCTTCTCGCCAAGGATATACCGATCGCGAATGATGAAAGGATTTTCACCAGGGGTTACATATACCCAGGTAATTTGGCCTCGAGAGTTCCGAACTAGTCTAGCATTGCATTGTTCGTGAACTGGCCCAGCGAGTACATCCCATTTCGGAGGATAAGATAGCTTCAGTCCCTTTGAAAGGGTGATTGTATCGTCGTAGTATCGTCTACGCTCTTCCGGGACGTGGAGTGTGTAGATATATTGAAGGAGTGGTTCGGGATTCCACCAGTCAAATGACCTTGAACACTCAAGGCCGGAAGGACCAGACCATAGAAGTGTATACCCCTCAAGGGAGAAAGAGATCCCCAGAAGTACTGTGCAATCAGGACGAGCTCGATGTGCGAGGTCGAGTAACTCGGCACATCGATCGAATGTAGCTTCCTGAGAATGACCTAGGTGTGTCGAGATACCGCAGAGGTGATGCCAAGATGGCTGAAGTCGAGCTCGCTTCAATTTGGTATAAAGGGACTTGGGAAGGGTGGCGAAGTCGGGGCAAGCGTCGACCAGGCCGTCTGGATGGTGTCGAGGAGGCGATGTGTGAATGTCCACGAAACTCAACTCAACGGTATCAAGGGGACATTTGCCTTTGATAAGATGCTCAGAGACAGCGTAGTTTAATGAGAATAGTAGACTTACGGTATACAGCGTTGAATAAGGTGTTCATCATCTCAACCAGCAGAGTGTGTGACGGACGCTCGGAGTTTCTTACGACCTCGAAAGCATCGCGGACACTCCGCGAGATTGACATCCACACCAGAGTATCGCATGAGATGAGTCGATCTTCCAGAAAGTCCTCATTCAGTGTGACACCTGTTTTCCCCCAAATTGGCACCGTCATCACCGTCTGGCTAAATAGCTTCGGAATGAACTATACGTTCGATGTGGTCAGACGGATAGAGTAGGCTCGATCCTCGATATACCTAGAAAGGCATACCAGCTAGCGCCAATTTATTGAATTGCAGCGAAGAATGAGAATGATAGAGTCTGATGCTGTGGTTGTGGTACGGGGAGACGAAGTGGGTTTGCAAATTGAAAGTCCGACACAATGGACTGGAGCAGGTGATCGCGACAGGGCCCCTACTCAGGAGACCTCCCCGAGGCGACTTCTATCTGCCCTTTCCGCTTCAAGGAGTAGGTCTGCGTAGCTTTGTACTTGCAAGAATACGAGATCAGAAGTACGCTCTATAGAGGGAGCTCTGGACTATACGACGGCATCATTCCTCGAAGGCTGTGAAAGAAATGCCTACAAAGTCGCGTTGAATGGCCTGACATCAGCGCTGCCAGAGAATGTCACTAAGAGAGAACATGTAGATAGACCACTATGGTGTCCCCCTCCACTTTCCACTTACAACTTCAGTCTAGCCTACTCCGAAGGAAGTTTATCAGCCCTGTTAAGACCGAGGCAAAGCCAGTGGAGGGTGATTCAAACGGTACGGTACGGTGAGTATAGTACAAATCATCGTGATGAGCAGTATAAATGAAGTACATGGGTTGCATCGCAGGAGGAAAACCCAGACAAGTCCTCGGTAGCAAGGAGAGATCACATAGTAGAAACCCAACCATGACGTGCTAACAGTGATCTGATGTACGAGGTATCCGGCTTAATCTCCCCATTCATTGGAGCAAAGTATTTGCGGAGTTTAAGGGATTTGAGAGGCGACGAGAAGACAGTGGAGTTCGAGCTGGTGGAGAAGATGGCGGGGTAGTAGAGACCATCGATGTCCTAGGGAGTATGATGAGTTTCAGGACAATAGACTGGATATGTAAGGCACGCACCTCTTTCACTCTACCGACTCGAGTCGTCTGACAAGATATCTTCCCGGGATACCAGTTGCCACCAACGGTACGCACCCAAACCGGGTCGCCAGGCTGGAAGTCGTGAAGGTCAGTATGATTCAAAACGAAGGCTGTACGAATTCACATACCTGGAAAGTGTAGCCCCAAGGATCGTCTAGGTCCAGCGGTTGGGAATCATGGAAGTCATGATCTTCTCTCAGAGTTGCTGTGGTCGAAGATGACGTCGATGCTGACGATGAATACACGGTCGTATGGTCGCTATCCGACCATGATTCCAGCTCTTCATGGGAAACAGGTCGAAGTTTGTTAGAGCCGCCAGGGCTGCGCATCACGACGTGTTCATCGGTCTGCAATACGGTCGGTGCGGATGCGACGATCACGGATTTACGCTTGTAGGGATTTTGAGAAGCCTTTGGCTTCGTCCTCCGTGAGGTTCGTGTCCTTGACGACGGCGGTGGCGGGGACGGTGAAGGAGACGGTGAAGACGAAGTGGATGATGATGGTGAGGGCGAAAGGGAAGAAGAAGAACGGGATGAAGTGGTTTGTTTGCGGGGAGTGGAGGTAGCGGAGCGCAAATTCCGTTTAGATCGAGTCGTCGCGGCCATTTCCTAGATCGATCGCGGTTTCGGAGGTGCTTGAAGATAATGAAATTGGATGGATGCCAAGTGGGTATGGGGATGGTAGTACGGTTGTTCGAAAGACGGCAAGTAAAGGTGGACGTCTCTGTTTAAGAGCTAAGCTATTCCGCAGTGGGTCTGGGGTGTCGGATAAAAGGCCGGCGATAGTGATGTGATAAGTGTGGCTCTAGGCGTGGGATGCACGTGGGGAAAGTATCTGGCAACCAAGGGAGCAGAAACAGAGGCAGGCGGGGTCGTTGATGGATGAGAGGGATGGTTCGATTGAACCTTTTATGCTGCTCGACGACAGGAAGACAAAGGGATAAAGGGACAAAGCTGGTTACGGGATCGGAGCTCTATTGTGATGACGTCGTCTTTGTACTTTCGGTTGATTGGCCTCTTGGTCTTTGAACAGTCCCGATATGGAATTATAATCCGAATCAGGATTGCTAGGGCTGTATACGAATTAAATGATGCTGGTATGGTGGTCTGGACGAGAGTTACGGCTGTTTGAGCTGTTCAGCGCACGGGTAGTAAACTCAGCGCTTACTCAACGAAGGCTTGGAGGCTATTGCCGCTGGAAATGGGTTTCACGCTTGCGGATTAGGTGCAAATGGGACGTCGCTGTGTCTTGGTTAGATGAGCAAGGGAAATGCTCGAGTACTGGCAACGGTCTCACCCTTTATATGATATCACACTGACCGTCGTGCATCGCCTCGTGTTCATCAAGTATCATTAAATCATCAAGTCTCATCAATCACCCACATCTTCATCGCCCGAGTGCTAATCTTGACACACTCATCAAATGGAAAGATGGGAAAATGCAAGGAACCCACAGTGTTTGTACGAAATCAGTATGTTAGAGAGAAAGGGAGGGAGGTAACAAACTGCATCATGGCGATGAAAAGCCGATACATGCTCTGGACACGTGTTTCATACGATTCTGAGACGGTCTTCTCTTAGAGAAGAGGTGGTCTTTCGAGCACACGCAGCGGAGGCAAATTGTAGACCCAAACCCACCCTAAACGAAGCCTTTCCGACCGGCTGAGGGAGGGTGATTGCAAGGGCTCTAAGCTCAAGGATACAAGCCAAGAGTCGAGGTAACGAGGCTTTGGATCGCTCATGAAGATGACGGGCGATGGTTTGCTTGCGGTTTGATTATTAAGTGATCCTTCATGCATTATGGGCATTCGACCTTGAGGCGACTGGCCGTTACGATTACTGTCAGTCCCACACCGACGAGGGATGGCGATGGCAATGGGTAGTAGGAAGCGCAAAAACTTACAGGAGTTGGTGACCTCCCGCAGTGACAGGCCATGACCAGCGTATCGTTACTACCGGCTGGGCCTCAAGTCCGACATTGGTTAGNAAAAAGAGGGAAGGGAGGAGGCGCCCAAATTGGCGCTGAAAGTGAAGAACGGCATGAATAGGAGAGCCACGGGGGCCCCTCTTAACAATTGAAGAACCAATAACGAACGGAGGGCCATATAAATATGGCAATACCTGATACCAAGTACTCCATAAGATCTATTGAGAGGCTCAAAAGATGAGCTGAAGACTGGTAGACTACAACCTCAGTGAGAAAACACAATATCTACAGTCACTTTATTGTTATCTCTCCGCCACGGCACATCACGTTGTGAGTGCCGCGTAATGATTACCTTCGATGGCAACGATGACGTGAGATTGTAAGGGGACACTCAATTCCAACCCCTAGCCCCTCTGTTTCCACCTCCTTACAGGTCTCCCCGCCCACCATCGCTGCTACGAATCCCGGTCGAATCCCGAATCCCGGTGCGAATGCCGTTCGCACCCC
This sequence comes from Pleurotus djamor, assembly GCA_029747585.1. Taxonomy (NCBI): domain Eukaryota; kingdom Fungi; phylum Basidiomycota; class Agaricomycetes; order Agaricales; family Pleurotaceae; genus Pleurotus; species Pleurotus djamor. The sequence goes on from JAPEVF010000648.1 coordinate 15,607, forward strand.
GCGCGCTCCCATCACCATCCTTCGTCGCCCAACCCCACTTCCATAAGTGACCATAGCAATCTTCTGAGTGTTGCAGGAGGTAGTATACACCTATACTATTATCCTCCTGCAAGGGCTTTCCTTAATCTACAATGCCCCATGAGCTACGCCCATCACAAGTTGCCAACCTCGAACCCCGGTCGAACCCCACCACCCTTCGGACTTGTACATTTGTATATTTGTACACATGTCGAATCCCGGACGAATCCCGCACCCCACTGTATTCGTCATTTCGGGATTCGCCAATCCCTCACTCCTTTCCCTTTTCTCTCTCTTCTCTCTCTCTCACTTTCCTTTTCTTCTTTCGTTCGTTACAAGTCGAATCCCGTACGAACGCCGTTCACTCGGGATTCGGTGCTATTGTGCGCTCTACAGCATTGCTGTAGAACACATGTTACTTTACATCTTACTTATAATTATTAGGTACTGTCCATAGTTCGTATATAGAGCCGCCCTAGGTGGGTGGGAATCCTTAGCCTTTTCTCTTCGGATTCCCTCCACCTAGGTGAGTAGGTACTTAGCTATTCCTAGCTATTACTAATATACTTCGGATTCCCTCCACCTAGGAGTTCCCCTGAGCCCCTCTCGGAGTTGCCCTTACAGTAGAAAAGGCTCACCCCCTACGCACCAGTATATTCGTTCTCGAATCCCGGAACGAATCCCGATCCGTCAACGAATACTACTCTTGCGTCTCCCTACCCAACCATGAGTTCGATGCCTGGACAGCCCGTCGCCTTGCCAGCGAACGCCGTTCAAGCACTCAGTATCTTGTGGTCGGACTTGCAAAAGCAAGCGGCATTGGCAGACTCACAAGGCATTGCGATAGCGCAAATATCTCAAACCCTTGATGCCATTGCAGCTCGCATGCAACTCCCTCCCCGTTCGCCATCTCCACCCATGGCTGAACCTCCAACCCCGGTCACTCCTCCGTCTACGGTTCGAATCCCGGCCCCACGCGGTGAGAAACTCAAACCCGCCAACCCTCCAGCCTTCGACGGCAGTAGGGCGAACGGCGTTCACTTTCTCAACAGCGTGAACATCTGGTTCCAACTCCGTCCAGACTTGTTCGTCAGCGACCAAGCCCGCATTCTCTGGACTCTCTCGTATTTCTCCAAAGGTCGTGCACAGGAATATGCCAACCGATGCTTTCGAATGAATACCGCCAACACCACTACTTGGACGGCGTTCGAAACGGCGTTCAAATCTCGGTTCTTTCCTCTGAATGAAAGGGAGCTGGCTCGAGTTAAACTCGAGTCATCGACCTGGCATCAGCACAACCGGACCTTTGACGAATACCTAGACGAGTTCCAGGAACTGGCAGACCAAGCAGACTACCCCCTTGGTGCTCAGCTCACACTCAAATTCAGGAAAGGTCTTCACCGCGGCATTCAAGACCAAATCGCAGAATCTTCGGTTTTGAATCCCGGAGACGACGACACCATCGGCTGGTACACAGCAGCACAAACCATCTGGAACAACATGCAAGCAAACACTGCGTTCCGCGCTGCTGAATCCCGAACGCCGTTGGAAACCATTGACCTCCCTGAACAAGCACCTCCCTCTCCCCCAACCCCTGCTGCAATCAACCATCACGAACCCCGGCCAATCCCGATCCAATGCCTTCGTTGTAATTCTACTCAGCACGAAGACAGGGATTGCCCTTGCCGTTTTGATTTGCAGCATATGACCAAGGAAGAGGCCGAACGTCTGCTGGACAAACTGTCACGGTCCACCAAGACGAACCCCCAAGTCAAAGACAAGACAAAGGAACTGCCCCAACGCCGACGAATCCCTGGTACACCGTCAACGGCGTTCAACCGCTTCTCCTGCCTCCCTGTGGAAGAGCCAAGTGTGGTAACGGAAACGAATCCCGAAGAAACGAATCCCGCACCTACACCAGCGAATCCCGATACCCCGCAGGAAAGCAAAGGTGTACCAACACCCCCCAAAACCCGAAGGCCTGGCTGGGAGAAACGACTACCCAAGAGGTTTCAAGTCTCTGCAACGCCGTCTGCTCTCTCGTTGGACATGGACATCTCCGTTCAAGCGACCGATACCGAATCCCGCTTCCATTTGCATGCCCTCCTTGACAGCGGAGCGTCGGGATTGTTCATCCACCCCAACTACGTTGAGAAATGTGGTTTTTCGACAAGGCCTCTCTCATCCCCAATCCCGGTCTACAATGTTGACGGCACCATGAATCAGGAAGGCTCCATTCGTGAAGTTGTGGACTTGGTCTTGCGCTACAAGGATCACTCTGAGCGGGCGCTATTCGCAGTCACCAACATTGGCAAGCAAGATATCATTGTCGGCTACTCTTGGCTCAAGGAACACAACCCCGAGGTCAACTGGCAAACCAAAGAAGTCAAAATGAGCCGTTGCCCTCGAGTTTGCAGCACTTGCCGCGAGGAACTCAAAGAGATTCGCCGTATTCGACATCGCGAATCCCGACACTTGCGCCAATGCCGACTTGGTCCAACGCCGTTCATTGATGACGAACCGGTGGACTTGCCTGCGCTGTTGGAGACAGACGACTCTGATGACCCAGAGGTCTACGAGCCGAATGCCGGAGATCGTCTCTTCTCTGCAATCCCACCTCCAACGCCGGACTACGCCATTCAGATCCGATCCATGGAAATTCGTGCATCTGAAACCATCTCCCAACGCCTTGCGATCGCCTTTCAGAAGAACAAGGCCGTCGAATCCCGGAATGCCGACTTCCCAGACCTCTTTACGGAGTTCGAGTCGGTATTCGCCAAGGAGGCATTCGACGAACTTCCCCAATCCCGACCATGGGACCATGCCATTGAGTTGGTTGATGGTTCTGAGCCAGCCAACTGCAAGGTGTATCCCTTGTCCCCAGTCGAACAGCGCGAACTCGACGCTTTCATCGAAGAGAACTTGAATACCGGTCGCATACGCCCTTCGAAATCCCCAATGGCGTCCCCGGTATTCTTCATCAAGAAGAAAGATGGTTCTCTCAGACTTGTGCAGGACTACCGAAAATTGAACTCCATGACTATCAAGAATCGGTATCCAATCCCGCTCATCTCTGAACTTGTTGACAAGTTGAAAAACGCGCGCTATTTCACCAAGCTCGATGTTCGCTGGGGCTACAACAATGTCAGGATCAAGGAAGGCGATGAATGGAAGGCGGCGTTCAGGACGAACCGCGGTCTCTTTGAACCCCTTGTCATGTTTTTCGGTCTCACCAACTCCCCCGGCACTTTCCAAACCATGATGAACGACTTGTTTCGGGATTTGATTACTGAAGGTGTGGTTATTATCTACTTGGATGACATCCTCATCTTCACCGAATCCCGAGACGAACACCGGAAAGTGCTTCGGCGAGTCTTGAAGATATTGCAAGACAACAAGCTCTATCTTCGACCCGAAAAATGTGAGTTCGAACAGACCAAGATCGAATACCTGGGAGTGGTGGTCTCTGAAGGCAAAGTCGAGATGGATCCCGCCAAGGTTGCTGGTGTCGCAGAGTGGCCCGAACCCCGGAATCAGACTGAACTCCAGTCTTTCTTGGGTTTTGTCAACTTCTATCGGCGTTTCATGAAGGACTACTCGCACATCGCTCGACCGCTATTCGACATTCAGAATGCCAAAGAATGGACTTGGACAGGTCGTGAACGAACGGCGTTCGAGCAGATCAAGGGACTCATCACTTCTGAACCCATCTTGGCTGCTCCCATCGAATCCCGGCCGTGGCGACTTGAGGCTGACAGCTCAGACTTTGCAACTGGCGCCGTTCTCTCGCAGTTGAACCCCGAGGACGACAAATGGCATCCTGTGGCATTCTTTTCCAAGTCCCTATCCCCGGCAGAGCGCAACTATGAGATTCACGATAAAGAGATGCTCTCAATTATTCGTGGACTCGAAGAATGGCGGCATTACCTGGAAGGTGCTGAATCGGAGTTCGAGATATGGACTGACCACAAAAATCTAGAGTATTTCACCAAGGCGCAGAAACTCAATCGCCGTCAAGCTAGATGGTCTCTCTACTTATCCCGCTTCGATTTCACTCTTCACCACCGACCTGGCCGTTCTATGGGGAAACCCGACGCTCTATCCCGCCGCGCTGACCATGGCAATGGAAAGGACGACAACCAGAACCAAGTACTTCTGAAACCCGCTTTCTTCGCCGTTCGAGCAGTCGAAACGGCGTTGGAAGGGGAGGAAATAGGCATTCTGGGTGAAATCCGCGCGGGATTGCGCTCTGGGACTCTGGAAGAACCTGTTGCCAAAGCCGCTCTTGAAGTCAAAAAGCTTCGGGGTTCACGCAAAGCCGTTCGGGGTTCAGAATGGGAAGAAAGCAATGGTCTGTTGCTCTTTCGAGGCAAAGTCTATGTGCCGAATACCGGAGATCTTCGACGCCGTATCGTTGAACAGCACCATGACTCCAAGGTAGCTGGACACCCTGGTCGTTTCAAGACATTGGAACTTGTATCCCGCAACTACTGGTGGCCCAACCTCTCTCGCTACATCGGCTCCTACACCAAGCATTGTGACTTGTGTCTCCGCACCAAGCCTCAACGCCGAATGCCGTTGGGAGAGCTAGCACCGTTGGAAATCCCGGAAGAGCGGTGGAAGCGCATCAGTGTGGACTTTATCGTTGAGCTCCCTCAGTCTGATGGCTATGATGCCATCATGAATGTGGTTGACTATGTCAGTAAACGAGCTCACTTTATCCCGACACACACCACCGTTTCGGCATTGGGTGCGGCCAACTTGTTCCTTCAGCATGTCTGGAAACTCCACGGGCTTCCGAACGCCGTTGTCTCAGATCGTGGAACGCAGTTCATTGCGGAGTTCACGCGGGAAATTTACGAAAAACTCGGGATTCAACTTGCAGCATCGACGTCTTACCATCCTCAAACAGATGGTCAGACYGAACGGTGTAATCAAGAACTGGAACAGTACCTTCGGACTTACACCAATCAGCGTCAGAACAACTGGGCTCAACTTTTGCCAATGGCGGAATTCGCATACAACAACCACATCCACAATACGACTCAGCAAACGCCGTTCATCCTCGACACTGGCCGYCAYCCTCGCATGGGWTTCGAACCCCGGACCAGTGGTCGAGTTGAAGAAGCAAAGGAGTTCGTATCCCGGATGAAAACCGCTGTTGAAGAAGCGAAGTCTGCCATTGCCAAAGCCCAGGACGACATGAAGAGGTACTATGACCAACGCCGAACGCCGATGCCGCATCTGAATCCTGGTGACAAGGTCTGGCTTGACTCCTCCGATATCAATCTTTACCAACCCTCCAAGAAACTTGCACATGCGCGCTTAGGCCCATACAAGATTCTTGCAAAGGTTGGAAAGATGTCTTATCGCCTCGAGTTGCCACCAGCCCTATCCCGCCTCCACCCGGTATTCCCAATTGTGAAGCTGACACCTTGGGATGAGGACCCAATCGAATCCCGGAGACCACGAACCCCGCCGCCTCCTGAACTTGTCGATGGCGAAGAAGAATACGAGGTTGACTTTATCAAGAACAGTCGACGCTTTGGAAGATGGAAGAAGCTTCAATACCTTGTGCACTGGAAAGGCCACGGGATTGAAGCAGACACTTGGGAACCAGTCGAAAACTTGGGTAACGCAAAGAAGAAGATATCAGAATTCTACAAGGCGAATCCCGGAGCGATTCAAGCGACAACGTTAGCAGGCGAAATCTTCCAACACCGGAAAGACTTCAAGGCTGCAACCAATCGATGGCGACAGCAACAAGAACCTGGGATGGATTCTAACGCCGTTCAAGCTACGAACGCCGCTCTCAGCATATGGCAGAACAGGACGGACGTGAAGGCTGCTGCAGAGAAATGGCGAAGGAAACATGAACCAAACTGGCAAAGGAAACAGGAACCTATGCGTCGAGACGCCGCATCTAGGAGGGGGGGGTAGTGTAAGGGGACACTCAATTCCAACCCCTAGCCCCTCTGTTTCCACCTCCTTACAGGTCTCCCCGCCCACCATCGCTGCTACGAATCCCGGTCGAATCCCGAATCCCGGTGCGAATGCCGTTCGCACCCTGCGCGCACCCATCACCATCCTTCGTCGCCCAACCCCACTTCCATAAGTGACTGTATCAATCTTCTGAGTGTTGCAGGAGGTAGTATACACCTATACTATTATCCTCCTGCAAGGGCTTTCCTTAATCTACAACGCCCCATGAGCTACGCCCATCACAAGTTGCCAACCTCGAACCCCGGTTGAACCTCGCCACCCTTCGGACTTGTACATTTGTATATTTGTACACATGTCGAATCCCGGACGAATCCCGAACCCCACTGTATTTGTCATTTCGGGATTCGCCAATCCCTCACTCCTTTTCCTTTTCTCTCTCTTCTCTCTCTCTCACTTTCCTTTTCTTCTTTCGTTCGTTACAAGTCGAATCCCGTACGAACGCCGTTCACTCGGGATTCGGTGCTATTGTGCGCTCTACAGCATTGCTGTAGAACACATGTTACTTTACATCTTACTTATAATTATTAGGTACTGTCCATAGTTCGTATATAGAGCCGCCCTAGGTGGGTGGGAATCCTTAGCCTTTTCTCTTCGGATTCCCTCCACCTAGGTGAGTAGGTACTTAGCTATTCCTAGCTATTACTAATATACTTCGGATTCCCTCCACCTAGGAGTTCCCCTGAGCCCCTCTCGGAGTTGCCCTTACACCTCCTCCCATCTTCAAGCTTTCAGACGACATTGTCTCGGAAATATTTCTCATTGGAAAGGCTCAAGCTGAGCATCAAAAGTATCTTGATCAACGAGCATCGGTTCAGGTTCCGAGGTCTCCTGCCGGCCAGATGTTCCTTTTGAGCATCACGCACGTCTGTCGACTTTGGCGTCAAATTGCGCTGGATACCCTCGAGCTTTGGTCTACCATCAACCTCGACACCAACCACCTCCCTTGGCACGCTGAATTGGTCAAGCGTTCAAAAGGGGCGCCTCTCCGCCTCTTTATATCAGGAGATACAGAGACACCGAACCCGGCATATTTCGCTATGGCATCACGGCTACTTGCAGAGAGTGGTCGATTACTCCAAGTTTCCATTCAATCGTGCGGTTTCTTACAGAAGTCTATGTCCTTTCTTGATCTCAAAGCCGGCTTCAAATGTGCGCCATTACTCCAAAGCCTATTTATCTATATCCTCGGAGAGGAGCTGCCCCAAAATCTGTTGTGGGACGAAATGCCCGCCCTTCAAACACTCCAACTGTGCACAAATCACTATCCCAATCTGCCGTCGCTACCGAATATGACTTGTTTATGCCTTGGTGTTCCTGCATTTCCCTGTGACATCTCGATTTTTAAGCTCCTGCAGCTTCTTCAAGGGTCTCCTTGTCTCGAAGTCGTTTCGGTAGCCTTTTCTTGGTCCATCGCGACTGACCGTCCACTGAGGGACCTTCGTGTATCCTTGCCCCAACTCACTCTGATTTCCTTCGCCTTCACATCAGAGCTCCAGTTCTCCATCTTCCGGCATCTCGATTTCCTGGAATCGGTATCCATCCGAGCAAAATATTCAAGCCCCCAGCAGCTCACCAACAATCCCTTGTCACTGCTACAGGACGCTGTGGTTCGAAGATCGAACAAATGTCACGGATCTACAATCGAGAGAATTTCTCTCCAATACCAAGAAGACCATGAATGGGGTAACTTTGACTTCAAAATTAAAGTATCCCTCCCCTCGGGAATTAATGGAGATACCGTCGACGCCCTCTTGTTGAGTCTTCCAATGCCTCGGGACTCAGCTGAAGACCTTTATTCGACTATTATTCAAACCCTCCCGTGGTCCGGCGCTTCACGTCTTGAGCTCTCCAATTTTTTGTTGCCCGAAATCTTTTCACTCGCTAGTGCCATCAGGTTTCTCGAGCTTAGTGCGTTCAACATCAAAGAATACCGTAATGATGGTACACAAGCTCTTACCTTGCTTCGCAGGAAGGATACCATCGAGTTTCCGTGCCCTCAGCTTGAGAGCATCACTATCAGCCATTCGCTGGCGTACAAAGATCATCATCGAGACGCGCAGGATATGTTCTCGGTTTTGGCGGATGTCATTTCTGAGAGGCGGCTTGTATCACCGTTACGCCTTGTTCAGCTACGCGGGTGNCGGATCCGGAGGAATACCTTAGAGTTTCTCGAGAAAATTATAACCGTTGAATGTGACGAAGAAACCAGGAATACGGGTGAGCGGTACTATAGGTTCGAATAGGATATTGTCTGCGTCCTGCGTCTGTATGCAAGTCAGTTGTTTTCGATCAGCGTATCTGTCATTTCTCGTTTATCATGGTCACAGCGAGCACTTGAGCTATTTCTCTCCGTTGCTTGAATCTTCCTGACCCCTCGGGGTGGCATACCAATCTGGTCTCTATTGTGCGTTTGCAATGCGGTGATAGGGATCATAGGTCTCAAGATGAGGGCAATCAATCGTTTGACTCTCCCTCACCCATAAGACCATCAACCAGTACTTGTAGACTAGCTCTCTTTACGCAGATGCCTGATACCTACTTTAGTAGGTGAAGGTTTAGAAATGGACCCCTTTACAGCATCACGGGGATGGCACAATCCTCCCACCCGATCAAACCATGTGATCTAAGACTTTCTCCTTCAGGCTTCGAGTCGTCGTCTTTCAATCATATTCTAGCACCCCTCCTTTGCTGTCTGGATTCTATGCCAGTCTTGAAAGTTTGGAGTTCAAATTGGTTCAACTGTTGGTAGGATGAGCTACAAGTATTCAAGGCGAAATGAGTCCCGAATCCCGATGCCGTTACCGGTATTCCCCCCGAGTCATAATAGCACCCTCGACATCCGCCTCCACGCTTGTGCACGTGTGTGCCATTGCTCGCGCAATTGGGAGGGGGGCGGGGGGCGGGTGTAGACACGACGCACACCCAGTCCAGCCTTGTTACGACCGGCATTACGGAGACAGAGGAGCGGGATCGGTGGGCGTGCGCGTGGCAATTTTGAGTGGGGATATCACCGAGACGTTGGTGTTTGACGCGATATTCCTGATGGGAACCATAGAAGCGATTGGTTCGAAGGGAGCGAGGTCCTCTTCTGCCCGGGTGACGGTCACCCAAGCTGGGATGCTGTTTTCAAGCTGGAGAACGATGATATGGAGCCGAGAATCGACGGCGGTGACGAGGAGCAGAGTGGTGATACTCAAGGTGCGACCGGGCAAAGGAAATATGACGAAGACGTGAACAAAGAGGGAAATGTTTATGATGTTGATAAGGCGGCGAATGCGGACGCGTCGAAGGAAGGGTGGATTGACCGGACTCACTGATTGTTGCGGTATCTGATTGACGCCATAGATTCTCTTGACGATGTGGTTGAGCGGGGAGATCCAGGCGCGTGTTCTTCCACCAAACTACCTCCTTGTGGGGGTCCTGAGAGGTGTTGGTTCTTCTAACTTCGTCGCGCCCTCCAGCTCTGATATGGACTTTCCTTCGAGATAAGATGTTTCTTCAAGTGTGCTTTGGACGACAAAGACTCATTGGTGGTGGTGGGAGGAGTTGAAACTTGATGCGTCCAAATTAGGAAGGCGTTTCTGATCGAAGTCTCGATCACCATGTGGTCACATGTTGCCTATTTTCGCGTTTTGACGGTGTCGTGCCTGTTTCTCCATTTTCGTCGGCGTACGGACTCGCGAAAGTCTCCCTGGACTCTCAGTCTCTTCCATACCCCTCTTTTCGTGGCTAGAACACGTTGATTGAACTTGCGCATCGACCATTCACATGAAATCTCTAGCACTTTCGAGGGGGTCATTCAGGTTTTGGGGAACGGAGGTTTTTCAAGCTGGCGCGTGTACCAGCCAAGGATACTGAATGACGGATTCTGTAAGTTTTCTAATCCCAGAAAACATAATCTATCCTCAGCGCAATCATAGATACTGTATGATTGCCTATCCCGGTCCAATTGTACACGGAACCGGGGCTCTTTGCTTTTCAGGGCGAGACTTTTTTCATGTAGATGGTCAGCATGAATTTCCAACCTTGAGCTCGAAATCTCGCAGGCCTCCTCAGCGAGCTGGTGCCTCAGACAATCAAGGTTATCCAAGCTGCCATTCCCAGATATGCCATCCGGTCCCTCAAAATCCGAGCCGCACCTTTCGTCGTCACTAGTCTTATCTGAGACCGGCAAGTTGTACACCATCATTCCCAAAGAAATGGTGTGAACTGAAGGTCGGTTCCTTCCAAACTCAAGCCAATCATCGGCCGAGTCGACAGGTTCAGTGCCATGACCAACACTCCTTGGCATGGCGCGAGGTACGATGGGTCTCTTGACCTGGTTGACAGGGCACTGACGCGACGTATGTCCCCGTTCTCGACAGGTAAAGCAG
>JAPEVF010000649.1:0-25996 GCA_029747585.1 Pleurotus djamor
CTCTCCCTCTCTCTCTCCTCCCGTGCTTCCTCCTTCTCCTTCCTAGCCGCTTCTTTCTCCTCCTCCTTCTNCCCTTTGAATCCGCTCCCTCTCCTGCTCCCTCTCTCTTCTCAACTGCTCCTTCTCCTCCTTCTCCAGCGCCGTCTTGGCCGCCAACTCGTCTTCGTTCCTCTTCATTTCCGCTCTCATCGTGACGATAGTCGCCAACACGGCGAAGACACTGCTGTTGCAAGTAACAAACAGTTGGCCGACTAGGGGATGCGTTGTCAGAAACGACGGTGCTGGCACACAGCAAAATGATAAGTACTCACGTTGATCCACTCGTCCCACCTGTTGATTGCCGGCATTGCCAGCGACCACCACAGGTCGAATGGGCATACTAGCCACCGAGACCGCTCTTCCTGACCCAATTCGGGTCTGCGTACTGGTGGTGCCTGGTGCCAGAGGGGCCATTGGAGCTAAGATGACCCCGGGATCGCTAAACGTTGTCCTGGTGTCGAGAACTCGTCGGGAGGCGGGTGACGGCGATAGTGCGTTGCCATCGACATTGGAGCGAGAGGTTCTGGCAATCGAGCGTGGGTTGGAGACCGGTGAGGCCGGAAGAGGAAGGTTGGGATCAAAAAGGCTAGTGGATTGGGTGGTGATCGGGGTCCTGATGTATGGCCTTGGAATCGAGCTGGAGGATGATAGCGGCGGGCTCCTAGACTGTTCGGGGGACAAAGCGAAAGGAGGGGTATGAGCAGGCTCCGTCGGGGAGAGCTCACCCTCAACCTGGTTAAGGTGCTCGTCGACGTGATGCTCGTCAACGGGATGCTCCGAGGGCGGGATGCTCCGAGGCGGGATGCTCATCGTCGTGATGCTCGTCGTCGTGATGCTCCGAGGCGGGATGCTCAGAATTAAGCTGCATGGGTTGCGACGATGATGAAGGTTGATAGGTGGGAGGGAAGGCTGGGTACGTCGGGTGAAAAAGACGGGTGGGGATTGGAGGCAGGGAGTTAATGAGGCCTTGAAGGTTGAATTCGGACGTGAGGCGAAGTTGATCGTCGAGGGCTCCTAGCTCCTCAAGTTTTTGATTATTAAGTTCCGCTAGAGCTTCGGCGGTTTCGTAAGCGTCTGGCGGGAATTCACCAGCCCGGTCAGGAGAGAGGAGTGTGAGTGAGCGGATGAGAGGGGATGAGGCCGTTTCCCCAGCGACGGTGTCGACGATTAAGTTAGCGAAAGTGTTGACGTCAAAGCCCTGAGAGGGCAACGGTGTAGCGGCGATGAGCTGACTGTAGGTCAGTGTTCGCGGAGAGACAGTAGGTGACGGAGGATTGGGCTGAGCGGAAGTTGGGGGGGGAGACGGTGGGTGATGGGGGACTGGGAAGAGAAGAGGCCATGATGGGAGGATTCCTGTCTCTGACGGGGTTTAAATTGGTTTCGGCAAGAAACCAGTGACCAGTGATCCCACACAGTCAGAAAGCGGAGCCTTGTTCTGGGCTCCCCATTCACAGTCAGAAGAAGGCCCTTTGATGCCACGGGTGATGATCAACACCTCATTGGTCCTAGGGTTCAGCTCAGGAAGACAAGTTGCGCCAGTAAGGTGGTAATTCCCTGCCGTAAGTTTCAATTCACAATCATCGATAGAAGATCTAGTCGATGGGTGCAAGTTGAAAATTGAAACTTGCACCTGGAGGTTGTCGTCGTTTGTGACTGAGAGCCGTCGTCTCTGAAGCGTGGGAAAAGCTCTGGTCGTCGTTTGTGTAAGGCCTTGCGCGAACGACGACCAGAGCTTTTCCCACGCTTCAGCGACTTTCCGTCCACTTTTCAGCGGAGCGCTCAGCTGCTAAGCGCCGCACTCAGCCTCAAGTTGGAGTGGCTTCTCCGCCTGGTGTTTCGGTACTGCGGATTTTCTCCACTCTTGGACATCAGCACTCTCACACTTTCACGAACTTATCTAGATGAACACCCGATCTTCCATTCGCAGGCACGGTGACTCCAAACGGTTGGCCAAACGCTCGAGGTACTCTACTTCTCTGCTATCTTTGGATCAATTTCTCACCGTTGGTTGACAGGTCTACAAGTCCGGAAGGCTTAAGTCCGTCAGACGCTTGGGAGATGAGGAAGAAGCCAGCACCGAGGTAAGCTGCCCTCGTTTCCTACCCTTTCATCTGTTTCATCCCCATCGATTCTGGTCTAGCCCGGCTCCTAGTTCCGCATCTTCGCTCTCCATGGGCTTTCCGTCACCTTGGGATTTGACCAATTTTGGGTCAGCGTCTTCCTCTCCAGCTCTGTCCCTCTCTTCGATTCCATCGGTATCACACTCGTCCTCGATTCCTTCCGCATCACGCTCGTCCTCGATTCCTTCCGCATCACCCTCTGTTTCCAATCTGACACATTCGTTACGGCTACCTCTGCCGATTTCTCACACCATCCGTCTGCCTGAGAGCCTTGTGGTTCTACCAGGAGCAAAGGATGCTCCGTCTGTGACTGTATCGGTTCCTCTTTGGGTGCACGACTACGCTCAATCCTTGGTCGCGGATATTGGCCACTGGAAGCAGCTGTACGATCTCACAGATCTACCTTCCTTATTATCCACGGCGGAAGATCTGGTTTTGGCTCACTCTGATGAACGTGCAAAGGACCTCACAGCGGACAAACTAATCAAGGATTTCCACGCACCCTTAGACTCCTGCCTCTCTACCCTCCACGATGCATTCATCATCAGTGAGAACTTTGGTAGCCGATTGACGACATTAGCAGAAGCCATGCCGAGCTTCTACTTCACGTATCACCTCCGCTCACTCAGTATCATTCAGCAAGAGCAACTCGCAATCCGTTGGGCCCTCCGTAACATTATCGCTCCCTTGGCTCATTGGCTAGGCCGACCTTCAGCCCTCTTAAACGAACTTTCAAAAGTGGTAAGCAAATAACGTCTTCTATACCCTTCAACTTAAACGAGAACTCCCAGATCATCACACCAGCACGGAAGGACTACAGCGTTGGCATCCTCAGCAAGAAAACAGTGGATACGCTGATACCAGGAAACTGGGTTGATGATAATATCATCAACTANTTTTCAGGTCAGTTTTGGGCACGTCCAAGTCAAACTGAGCTAATATGAGTGATAGGAAATGAGAAGGGTAGCCACCATATTATTCTAGGTGAGACTGAGGAGGTTCTCTTCTGTTCTCCCTTGTTTTGGCCAATCATGAGACAAGCACGCAATTTGAAATTGGTGGGCTTAAATGGTCAGGTAAGTGCTTGAACCGTCATTTACTACGCTGATACTGATTCAGTTAGATATTCTGTCGGGAGTCAATCTCCAAAATTCAGCGAATCTTAATGCCAATCAACGTAGACGAGTCTCATTGGATCTTGTCATACGTGAATGTTAAAGACGGTAAAATCCAAATTCTCGATTCGTTCATCACCCCCACGTTGTTATGGTCCGATCCTCCCCTAACACTTCCCTCCTATTTATCTCCTATCTCCCCTTTTCTACTTCCTTATCCCTTCTTTCTCCGCAAGCTCCTCGAGCTCCGCTTCCTACCTTCGACTTAGCTATTCCTCTCCCTTGGACCCTTTCCTTGCCTCAAGGCTAGACACATGTTGCACTTGGCCTAGTCTTGGCTCCGCATGTTACCACTGCTGCTCTATTACATACAGTAGGTACCTCTAGTATATATACAGGCACCCCAGGTAGAGTTACAGCTAGTCGAAATATCAGTTCTAGTTTCCCCTCACTAGGTGCTCCGTGCACAAGGTCGCTCCGACGTCTCTCCGTCATCTCCGCTCCTCTTCTTTATCGTCAAGTTCCATTCTCATTCCCTCTCTCCTTTCTCACTAGTCACTAGTTGACTTAGTCTCTACTCGTACGACTCTCCGCTAGCTCCGCTACCTCCGACTCGTACTTTCTTATCTATCTCTACTGGAACCATTGAAAGAGTGGGTGATCAAGTTAATAACTTGATCGCTGGTTCATCTCGTCTCCTCCGACATCTCCGACGTCTCCTCCGACTCTCTCCTAGCCCCCTAGGAGCTTNCCCCCTGTCCTCGTTCCTACGCGCCTTAACATCCAGGCATTCAGCTACACCCCCTCGTATGAGAGCTGGAAAACCTTTGAGAGGTACGGGAGGAAAATTCGCATCTTGACGTGCCAAGAAGGGCCCATTTACTCGTTGATATACACGTTCATCGCGACGATGAGGCTCGAGGATGACCTGCTTCCAAATCTCCGCACGCTGAGGACCGATATCAACCCGGGGGCTGTTATGCTGTTTNGGGGGGGAATCAGTGACGAAATACTGTCTGGACGACACGGGGCCACATCGACGAGGACTTTCACAAAGGTTCAATGCCCTCATGCAAGCGGTAACACTATCGCTCCCAGCCCTTCAAAAGTTCAGCGTACGACGCCTTCCATTGGGCTTCAAACCGGTTGCATTTGACTTCGAAGACTGCTTTCGGTGGACCTTCCGTCCATTGCGGGAGTTAGATCTCCCGGTATCCCTTCTCGACTGCGATACATTCAGCGAGATATCTGCGCTGAGAGAGCTCGATTCCTTCAAGGTACATGGCCTACGCGGCGGTGAGGAGGAGTGGAAGGAGGTCCCAGAGAGTGCTGGATTCCCCGCATTGACCAAGGTCAACGTGACGGCGTCCTATACAGACGCTTGCCTGTACATCGAGCGGCTGTTTCATCGATCACACATGAAGAGTGTTGTACTTCAATCCACGCCTAAAGATTCGCCGACTTTGTATTCGTCGCTGATTGGCCGTGTCGCAGAGCGTTGGTCGTCGATTGAGAATTTGTCCATCAAATGCGGCGCCGAAAGGCCTCACGAGATGTGTGAGCCTTCTTTCACCGTGCTCAAGCCATTGCTGGCATGCGGGGGACTAGTCTCGTTGATTCTGCAGTTGGGGTGGCCGCTCAAGTTGGACGATGAGGAGTACCTCCAGCTCCTCTCTGCGCTGCCTCTTCTGCGACGCCTGGACTTGCACGACGGAGCGGGGCCTGAACAGCCACCTTCCATCCGCATGACCACCATCTGCTCCATCCCTGTGCGCTGCCCATGTCTTGAGTATCTCGGGACATACATGGACTTCCGGGAAGATTGTCATCCTCCCGGTGATGCGACCGTCGCGAGATGGGGACGTCTCATGAAGCTCAATGTCCATCACTCTCCCATATCCGGTGCGATGCGTGTTTCCATGTTCGTAATGGAGCTACTGCATCCGAGGTGTGAGCTCATCGCCCCCTCCAAGGACTGGGCTGGTGTGCATGCGATGATGGGTGCTTATCGTTGCGTAGGGGGTTGGAACTGAGTAGACTGTATTTTCGGCGCGAGCTCATGGTTATCAGCAGTACTTCCCTCTAGTGTCCGTGTACATTTGGTTTTGGTAGTAATCACGAATTGTTGGCTATGGGCAGGCAGATGGGGATGCATACTGAATCGTCGCCGTGCACTGCTTCAAACTTCCCTAGACACCATCATCTTCAAAACGGGCTCATGGAACTTGGTTTTGGGGTCGAAAACTCGATCCACCGGTCCGGGAGCAGGGGGGGGGGATAGCATCAACGTAGAGGGGGCTACAATGCGTCGCGTCGTCTGATTCTCCCAAGGGGAGGGTCACGAGAGCGCCGTCGTAGGCCAAAGGGGAACCCGATAGGCTCCATTGATACTACGGAAGAGCTGCAGGCCGCAGCTTTGAGGCGCGTGTGGTATATCTGAAGAGACCTGTGGTATTTGGATGACGGTTTAGGCAGCGGTAAGCATTGTGGTCACAGGCCACGAATGAACATGGGCTCGACGTGTGGCGGACTATGTTTGTCGTTCGCAGTATTTAAGATTGCACTCAAGGGTCAGCTGGCAGGGAATGGTCAGTAGTAGTGATGCTCAAGGAGGCCCGCGGGAAAGATAAGCATGCTGGTCGACGTTGTATTGTGGTGGAATTTGTCTTCTGCAATCCGCGTTCTCCGCTATAGCCAACGCGTCGCGATCTCTGGGATGTTACTTGTGACATATCATGCTCAGAATCATGTTTGGCTGGGACGGACGAATCACATTTGGACGAAAAAGGAAAGGTGTCTGACATAAGCAATATGCGAAGAGGGGTGAGGGGTNGGGGGGTCTCTTCCTTCTTGAACAGCAACCACTCTGATCACTCTAGGACTGTGCTCCGACCGCGGCGCATCGCCCTAAGCTCTGGCAGTATCTTCCCTGGCGGGTACGTCCTGTAATGGGTGGAGAGCTTGATCTGAAGAATGGGATTTGTCCAATGCAAGTCACGTCGCTTGGGCTTCACTTTCACGGGGGAAACATCGCAACGGCTGTAAGCACCGCTTTTGTGTTGATGAGTTGTGTGACTTCGGCGTTGGTGGAAGCGATTGGAAACGGCCTCTGCGATGGAGAAGGACGTGCCGAGGCCTGGAACGGACGTCGTAAAAAGGAGCATAAAGTTAGAGGGGTGGTTGGAGGCACCGAGAAGTAGGCTGGATGAGTATGGATGTTCTGGTGAGACGCAGGCAGGTTGCACAGTCCGTGGGGGGTTCGCAGCACCGGTAATGTTGGGAGTCTCTATCTGAGCGTGAGTTGACACTCACTGTTATCCAGAAATGTCTTGTGCCCTGAGTCGCGTTGAGGCTTTCACCACAAGCGCTCGATCCTCGCGTGGCAGGTTTCCCATCCCCCTAAACCGACTCTCTGCTACATCTTCGTACGCGCTCGATCCTCGCGTGGCAGGTTTCCCACCGCCCAAGGCCAACTCTCCACACTACCGTCGTATGCGCTCGATCCTCGCGTGGCGGATTTCCCATCCCCCTGACCCGACTCTCCACACTACCGTCGTAAGCGCTCGAGCACGGGGCACACCAATGTTCTGTGACCCGCGCATGCAAACCTTGGGGTGGGCAGTGGAGGAGCTTGCTAGGTGTTTGTGTTGGAGTTGGACCATCATAGGATTCAAGGACACAACTCGCTTAGCAATCCGAAGGGCTCTGAGTGGCATGTATCGTGGAAGGGCCAAGCGGTGGGAGGGGCACAACATTCTCAAGATCATCCACGGTGGTGGCTTTCAGCACGGTGTCTTAAGTGTTTCGTGCAGATCCTGATGTCTTTACACTGAATGATTCGAAGGCGGTTATTGGGGCGGCAACCGTATAGAGGGTGTCAGGCAAGCTAAGTAAGTGGGGGGCGCGCAGGGCCCGCCACACGCGTGCTCGCCCTCATACAATGAGGGGACGATGGGGGTGGGGATTGGGGAGCAGGGGGGCATGGCCGGAGGTACGTTGTGGCTACTGAGAAAACCATAGTTGGGTGGCGTCGGAACAGCTACAGAGTGATGTTCTCTGCAAATCAGACAACACCGTGTACAAAAGGGGTAGCAAGGCGGTGATAAAGGCGGAAGTCTGGGTCTGTGCAGGTGGCCGGCTATCGTTTGTACTATTTACAAGCTATTACGTCTGACAGACATACATGGGGATGAGTTGTCTGAATATCAGGGGCGTACTAGTGGGTAATGGGTGGTGCAATGTGGGGTACCTGTATCGTATGGAGGGGGAGGTTCGGGCGCCGACGGCGCCAAGGGTGGTCGTAGCATAGACAGGTGGTCTCTCAGAGAGGCAGAAACAATATTTTTAGATCGGATCGATTAATTTTTGAGCCACATGGGATCAAGGAGAGTCATATATGCATCTAAAATTCACGAGACAAAAGGAAAAAACCCTGGGAACACAGATTTGCGGGGTCGGAGCCATGCGATTTGGACAAGTTGTGTCCAAACGACGGTGCAAAAATCGCCCAGATGTGTCACAAAAAAACATTTGTGACGAGAGGGCGATTTTGAAGACACCCTGTCTTAAAAAAATTCAGATAATAGCTCAAGATCAGAGACAGTATCTTGATCACCCCCATTGATGATATCGTCCAAGCTGTCAAGTTCCACCCCAAGCTCCTTCTTTAGAAATCGTTCCAAATCCAAATCAGTGAGGGGATCATCATAAGCATCGTCAAGGGCAATAGAGGAGATTGCGAGAAGCTCTGCAAATTGAGCACAGTCTTCGGCGAGCTGAGACTTTGTACCCATCAGTGAATCGTGATAGGGACTCTGTGCGCGACACGATGAGGACGCGACCAAGTCGATTCGAGCTCCGATTGAAGGTCCGCTCCCACGTCCAGTCGACGCTCGCGTGCTCTGGGTGATGGCACTTGCTATATTTGGTCTAGTCTACCTGTCTACAACAGACACCGACGACGAACGACGACGACGGTTTAGAATTGAGTAGGCCTAGTGATGAGTGTCTCGGTGACGTCATAATTGAATCCCCGAAGCCCGAGCCGTCAGTTACTTCCTCCTACATACTCGCTTGGCTTTTCTTCTTTGCGAGGGAGCTCCCCCTCCCTGTCAACCACTCACCTAGTAAGTATTTCATCACGCTAGAGAGATGTATTGGTTTTTATTTGGTTGTTATTCCCTTCTTTAATGACCTCAACCGCGATTCCGACCATGAACCCGCCAGTGAAATGAGCGCTGCGATGAGATGGGACAGGCAAGAAGATATCTTAGCTTGGGTATAGGTTCTTGGTAGCTAGATCCCTTTCTACCGAGTCATTAATTCAACCGCTCATACCACCCTGAGGTCATTCGCACTCAAGGTCTGGTGCCTTGGCCTTACCATCGACTTTCTGTCGCGTATCGTGTCAATCAATGGTCAAATCAGGCCTACCCACGTCGTACTTTCCCTCGACGCCCAGCGGTTCTTTTTGGTTATGAAATGCCGGATCGATATTCCAGGAAGTGGAAAGATCTTGAGCAAGCGCACGACCGCAACGCAAACCGCGGTTATTCCTTTCCTTGCATGGTTGTATCCTGGTTTCGTATTACAGATC
This sequence comes from Pleurotus djamor, assembly GCA_029747585.1. Taxonomy (NCBI): domain Eukaryota; kingdom Fungi; phylum Basidiomycota; class Agaricomycetes; order Agaricales; family Pleurotaceae; genus Pleurotus; species Pleurotus djamor. The sequence goes on from JAPEVF010000649.1 coordinate 8,871, forward strand.
AACCGATGTCTAGCATATGACGTTTGCGCCCGTGGTTACGCCAGATCACCAACCGTGACAATTCGCACCCCATTGCCTGTTGACGGCCTCAGCTTCTTGATCAACGACATCCTGGACCCTATAGAACCTGGTACCTCCCTTTTAGCGGGTGATTACGCTGCTCCAATTCTACCAAATCGACGTCTACCCTTCCCGTTCTCGAGCGCAAATCTTCGGGATACTCCCACCGTCGCTCCAATCAGCTTCACCTTTTCGCGCGGAATACATGAAACGGCTCAACAACTCGCTTCCTCCTCGCTCATACTCCCTTGTTTTCCATTTCTTCCTTTTTTCGTCTCGTGTTTTGTGTTTTGTGCTTTGTCTTTTGCGTTTCTCATTTCTCCCTTCGCAGTTCGCAGTTTGCGCCTCACTTCTTGTTTCCCATTTTACTTCATTTCTCATAAGGTCTTCCTAACATTCTGCCTTTCCCTGATTTTACTGATACCATCCGCAGCTATGCTTGTTACCCTTCCAAATACTTACGTAGATTACTCGAAGCACAACACCGTTTCATCACTGTCACGCACGCGGCGAGAACCACCAATGACCCTTGCATACGCTGTCAACGGGGGGAGAAGAAGGAAACCGTCGTCAATCGGTCCAGGAACGCAGGTCGGGCTTGATAGGTGAGCTATAGATATGCTTTGACGCATGACACTCGTCGGATTAGACCAGGAAGTAGGCGCGTCGTTGTATTCGTTCGGTAACTTCGGTTCCGTCCATGTCAGGAATGCTTTCCGAGGCTGCTTGAAAAGCGTGTAGTCAAACGAATAGAACGGGTGAAAATGTCTAGACGATACAGTAAGTCAGTTATCAGGACTTGGAAGAGAGAGAATCGGATGAAAACATACGAAGGTCGATTTCCTGAGGAGCAGGCTCAGTCTACGAGCTTGAATAACTTTTCAACGCCAACTCGCATCGTGCTGCCCTCCAATCACCCTCTTTTGGTGTTGTTGAAGATGATCTGGTACCTCTCCGTGGCAGTCAAAGCTTGGATTTCGGAGGTGGTCGTTCCGGGGTAGCGGGAAGGGAGGAAGTGGTGAAAGGACATTGCGAAGAGGGGGGCGAGCTCTGTGACGGTTAAAAAACATGATGGAAGCATACTAGGCCGTATGGTAAGAGGTTTAAAGTTGGTTAAGAGTGTGGAAGACGTACTAAGTTTCCAAGGTATGGGGAAGCTCGGATTCACGCACAGAGTATATTGAATCACAAAGCTGTGAAGCGATCGTGTTGAGAGCGGTTCGAGCTGAAGTGAAGAAACGACGACGAAGGGATCATAAAGGGGTCAAGGAGAGAGCCGTGCTCGGCGCTAGACATCTACGCCGGACTCTAACCATTCCCAAACAGGTTGCTACACGATGTCTGTCGACACCTCAACGATCTCCCCAGATGCACCCACTCCTTCGCCTTGCAAGGACGAAACGGCTGATTTGATCCTCCGATCCTCCGATGGTGTTGATTTTCGCACCCACAAGTTCATTCTCTCCGCTGCATCCACATTCTTCGAGGGACTTTTGTCTGTCCCCCAGCCTCCCTCCACCTCCACAGAGGAGATTGTCGTTGTACCGTTCGACTTAGAGCATCTCCCCCTAAACTATCTGATTCGACTCTGCTACCCCGTCCCAGCGGACACAGCTGGCATCGATAGCCTCTCCTGCATAGAGTCGGTTTTGCGGGCAGCCCACAAGTACGACATGTCGGTAGTCACCGCACGCCTAGAAACAGTGTACCTCCATATCGGCCTGAAACAGATCGAGGAGGACCCAGGGAAAGCTTTCGTCATCGCTTGTCAGTACAAGTGGGGTGTTGCTGCACGCCTTGCCGCTCAATCATCCTTGAAGTTCAGCATGGACGACCTCATCAAAAAGCTGGCAACTGTTGTCATTTGCTGCGATGCGAACGACCTACAGCAACTTTATATGTATCACTTCCGGTGTCGCAATGCAATCCGCCTGGCTTGCGAGACACCACGACCTGTGTTTCCTAGTTCACAGAAATTCTCAGCTCACACACGCACTGAACATATCGTTTTGGGCGATAAAGCCTTCGACGTTGCGTACACGGAGATCATCCATGCCCTTGGCACTCAGGGTACCGAAGGAGCACCAATGCGATTCATAAACACCCTTGGTTTAAACGTTAGCAGGATCCCCGTTGAATCCTTCAATTGCACATATTGCCGAAAGAACTTGGCGGATTGTCTCGTCGCTGGGAAGCTTATTCAAGAAGCGTTCGAGGCGCAGGTTTTGGAAAGCTTCCGTGCAGTATGTCAGAGGGTCCGCACAGCTCCATCGCCCACCTGAATCTTGACTGAATCCTCTTCCACAGATTAAGCTGACCTTCAGTTGGGATGTCCCGAAGAAGGTGTAGCGACAGAAAAGGCGGTATATATCCTCAAAGATAGTATATACATTGTTATCCATTTGATAAACATTAGTTCTGCTGTCACTGTTCCCTTATATTTGTCCGCGTCGCTTCTCCAAACTCTACATCCGATCCTTCCTCTCATCATTAACTTCGATTCTGCGTTTACAAGCCTATATCAGCATGCGAGATCTATCTGTAGAAAGTAGCCACGCTACCTTCTATGCGACCAGTATGGGACATTGCAATGTCATACGCTTCAATTTCCTCCGTTGATCCACGATAAGGGGACGCTCCTGAATAACTCAAGGTTCGGGCGCTAAAGGAGTAAACGAACGCGTCATCTTTCAACTTGTCTTTTCTTCTGTCGCCTCATCATCACCCAGAATCTCGAAAATGCGACCTGCTCTTCTGGTTCAACGCAACTCAAGCCAAATCGCTTGGTATACACCTCTAGAATCTTTCTATGACTCAGGTACGCCGATTTGTTCCGTCTACCCATTGGACGATAGGCTCACCAGTTCTCCTGCGGTACAGGCTCAGCTTCCTACGATATAAGCCAGTAATTGTGCAGAACAAGTCCAGCTACGAACGCTACGCGCATATCAAATGGACGCGGAACGGCGGGAAGACTTGAAAGGGGAATCAAGGCATAGGAATCGGTGCGTACCATCATCCTGTCCATCGTGTTCCCTTTGCGCTAATGCTGCTGATAGCTGAAGCGCTGACTGCTGGAGAGAGCATATCCCTTCTCCTTCAAACGTTCACGTCGCTCCCCACAATTATGAGGCTTCATTTTGCCCCTCACGCGTCACGTCCTAGCGGTTTCTCGTGTCATTTACCCGTCATAGACTCCTCCACATCACCGAACCGTCTCAGGCTATCCAAAGACCAAAGCCCAAGGGTTGAAGACACATTTATGGTGTATCCGTTGTGACGTAGTCGACCGCTGTCATTTTCTCCCCAAAACCAACAATACGGTCACTATGGGAGGCTTTCGGGCAGTTATGCTTGCGGTTCTAGCTTGGCGCGAGGAGTATAGGTGTCATGCATGGGTACGGTTGCGGTGGCTTTGGAGGCGGATGATGGGCGTATAGACGCAACGACGACGAATTTTACTGGGACCCGTGGGTCAAGGAGACCACCTGCGACGATTCTCAATAAACGTACGTCTGCCTCGCTCCCAACGATATCCAACGTCTTAAACTATCAACCAGCATCCTTTCCTCGTGTTCCTCAACCGTCGCCGAGCTCGTTCACGCTCCCCATCGTCTCCCCAGCGCTTCCTCCGCCCTCGCTACCCCGGAACGACACCCTCCGAAAACCATGCTTCGACCACCAAAGACAGGTGCTAGAGCACCTTCAGCGATACATAAACAAGGTGCCTGAAGGCTAGTAGGATCCAATGTGGCGTGGACGAGTTATTCGAGGCCGTAGGGTCAGCCGGCTCCTCAGGAAATCGGGTCTTCGTGCGTTCCCATCTGATTATTTTCCTTCCGATCACTGCTAACCCACTTGCGTACCTGTCAGACATCTTCCCCCGACGCATTCGCTTGGCTAAGAGCGTTGCAAATAACCTCCTCTCCCGCTGGTACCTCCGGAATGTCAATCTACGAAATCGCGTCTTGACCCCGCACGGAGCACGCTGGAGCACCGTCGATAATACGTTAACTCAATCCTAAAAGATGGTGGCGTAGATGTGTATTGCCGGCGGGTTATTTGAGGTTGTAGGTTGGGCCGGCTGTATAGGAACTCGGTCTCGTGAGTTTCCTTCCGTTTATTTTCCGATATCAAGTGAGAATTGACTTACTTCATGTTAAAGACACCTCTAGCCTCCGTACCGAAGCCGTCTGGCGCATTCGAAAAAAGTCGTGATCTTAACCCCGCGGTGCGCAGGCAACGGTCCCCTGCCTCATCGATACCCTCTGCCACATCCAATCGTCTGTCAGACTCGATGGGGTACAACGACTGTTGAGTCTCGTTGGTGGTCGCGAAAGCGGTTAGCCAGCGAGGTAAAGCGAAAGATGAAGTGGTTCGAAGACGCACACGGCGTACACCCGGTATGCTCCCTCCCTTCTTCCAAAATAGCCTTGAACTGACGATGGCTCAGTACAATTAGTTCCTCAAGCGATATACGCTTCTTATTCCACCTTCAGTCTCCGCTTCAACATATTATTCTTCCTTTCGTGTGGGGACTCTACATACCACCTTTTAACAACTTTGCTTCCAACTTCCCGCTACTTGCTTGTTCCTCGTTTCTTCCTTCGCGTTCCTCATTTCTCATTTCTCCTCTCTCGATTCGCGTTTCTCCCCGCGTTTCCCATTACTTAGACATATCTCATTCCTCTTCATCTCTTCCTCGTGTTTTCCCTCGCATGGTTTATTATTTGAGGAAACATACCATCCACCCGCACATACCTACATTACACAATACAAGAAACTTTTTCCTGGAACTATCCATGTCACTCACTCGCGAGACATGCATTTAACCATGCCCCCCGCAGGTCTCTCAACGTTTAGGACGATGTCGTTCCAAGTACGAAGTCCCATCGACTAGCATCAAATGAAGAACGGTTGGATTCTCGTCAAACACACTGAAAATGAGAACACGATGGACGGAACTACTTACCACGGGCTTCTTCAACGTCATCCTTTATTTCTGCGACTTCCCACCACAATTCGAAGACCTTTGATCGCGGAACGCTAAAATTCTTCAACACACCAAATCCTTTTCCCTCACCACTCTGCCCGAGTCTCACATATCGAGCGACGATTAAGATGGGTTCGGTTACACATGGGTCCGGTCTGGTGGGACAGACATCGACAATGACAAGGTTCGGATGCGCGTTGAATAAACGGTTCACAATGAAAGAGTCATCGTAGAATCGAATCGGTCGAACGTAGATGTACTTGAGCTCTTTTGAGGGGATGTCCAAGAGAGCTGGGAGAGGATTGTATTCGATCACCTGGAGAATCTGCGATGAGAAATCGTTGAGACCACCATTGCATGAAGACCACTTACCGCTACATTTCTGAGCCCTGTAAAAAGATACTCAATGCGCTCGAGGGACCTCAACTGCTCGAAAAGATCCTCGGATGGTTTGCAGGTGATATACAGTGTCCGCAAGCGGCGAAGAAAGTCTTGATTGCTTTCACAGGAAACCCTGGTCGACATTTGCACGATGACATGCTCAAGAGCGGGGAACTCTGCCAATGAGACCCTGCGAAATGCGTCATGGCTGCATTCGAGTGTGTGGAGGTTGGGTAGGCCGGAGAAGCTCGGAGAGAATATGCTGCAGAGATCGTCCCCGGTGAGGTACACACAGGAAAGATATTGTAGAGATCGCTGTGCTTCAAGGAAGGTGGTGACCGAAGATTTCATCCATCGTGGGGCGTAAGTGAGATGAGATAATCCTGTCGTCTTTGGAAGGCTAGGCGGACTGGATGGTGATCCCGGGATCCATGGGATGTATAGCCTTGTTAGGTTGGTGAGAGACGCGAAAATGAGCTCAAGAGCGGCACATTCTGGCGGGGTGAGACCTTGTTGAAAATCCTCGCAAATCGAAAATGTCTGAATAAACTTGGGAAGGCCCTTTTTCGCTGAGAGAGTGACTTGGAGCTCGGAAAGGTGGTGAGGTGTCAATATAGTACACGGCGCGTGTTCAGGAGGCACATCTTCATCTGGATCTGTCAGATACAGCGATTCATATAGGAGCGGACCGTATATGGAGTAGAATAAGTGAGAAACGAGAAGAAGATGCCGGATGGGTCGACGATCTTTGAGGGCGTTGGTGTAATCCGTGATGATCAAGTCAATGATTTCTGGTGGCAGCTGGGAGATAGTAAGACGTACTGATAAGCTTTCATATATAGAACACACCTCACGCTTGACTGAACTATGACTTGCGTCCTCCGACACTCCTGGTGGAGATGGTGACATGACAGTTTGCGAGAAAGGAGTGCTCCTGAGTAGCTGACTCATCACTGTTTCCATGGCTTCAAGCGCTCAATTCCGATGTTTCCTTTCTCCTCGACCGCAACTTTCGGTTTCGATGGGCACACTCCCTGCCACCTTCACAAGCCTCGAAATCTGACGGGTATGCAGAGTGACTGCACCCCCCTCAGCGGCGTAGAAGACCCATGTACCATCAAACTCACAGCCGTGTATGCTACAAATCGACGCCTTGGATATCAAGACGCTGCCTCAAGCTCACTCGACGGGTGGAAACGGATCGCCTTTGCGCCAGAGCACGCATGATTGTGTGGTTGCCGTATCATGAATGACTAGGACTTGTCGGTGTGTTTCTTTCGTTTCTCGATGAAGGTTTACTCACTTCTTTCTATTAGACTTCGACCTGAGTGGTTCCCTGCCAGCGTGATACGTCGTCCGTTTCCATAGCTTGTGCCGACCAAGATCAGCTTGGGGTACCATCTCCGCTCGCCTCTATCCATCTTCCGTTCGCTTCGTCGTTCCCCTCGTCGGAAATACTCCCCATCTGCACGGCGAACAGCGCCCTCTCGTCCACATCCTCCTACAGGGTTGCCCGTCACGCTGCCAAGCACTCATCAAGGCTACTGCGCCGACACTCAGACTCAACGGACGCGGATTTTCGACGTCCAGCTTCGGCTCACAAAGGGACCCGTATTAGAGGAGGAATGATGGGACTTTCTGGAGTCTCGCTCTCATAGCTCCAGGCTGCATGGAGGGTTGATGAGAGAATGTCACTTCGTCCTTCACGGTGCTGGTGCCTACCTTCCTTCCTTCCCCATTCGCGTGAGCTCACCTCATCGCCCATCTCGCGGATAAAGGTGCGCCGGGTTTTCTTTGAATGTTACAGCGATATTTAGTGACAATCTATTTCCGTTACTGTTTACAGTTTGTTGACCTTGTTCTCTACTCCTCCGGTAGGTGTACCGCGCTCCTCTCGACCGCGTTCACCTCGCAATCGCCTGCATATGAAAGCGGCTGGTCCACGTCAAGTCGAACACCGTCATTCAAGCCCTTTCCTTGCTTCCGCCTCCTCGCCTCTATCTAATTATCTTTTCTTTCCTTCTTCGTCATTCGTGTACTTATGTCCCTCTCTGTCATTCTCTTTTTCCTTCCTTTGTATGACCACTGTTGACGTAGACCCTTGGTATTCTCCCGTTCGATACTCTCTTACATGGACTTTGTCAGTGTTCGTGAAAGATCCTTTACAACAATGTTTCAATTCGTTACCCATTTATCTACTGTACGACCTATCCCCGAGCGTGTCCTAATGATTCGTCATGTTTCTGCATTTCCTTATCCACGCAGGCGAGAGAGACACGGGAGCGGTAACGAGATACGGACGAAGAGCATATGGTGAATGCAAAGACACAGAGTACATCGCACGATGTTGGGTATGTGCATAGGCCCAGGACGCCCAGCAAAAAGAAAGGTTGTGCACGATGAAGGGCCGAAGGTGATAGGTACTTAGTTGAGTATAACGATCAGCAGAATGCTACGAGAGGCGTAAGGTAAAAGCAAGTGGAGAAGGACGGTGGAAGGTTGAAACGACAGAGAAAGGGCAGGGATACAAGAATCAAGACAAGAAAAACCGCGGACCATAAAGTAGAGAAACGTGAACCAAGAAACAAAAGTTGAAAGGTGGGTAACCGTCCGCCGAGTACTCTACTACGACAATCCTGAAGACAATCCCAATGAGAAACTCGATTTTCTTCGTCTAAGCCCCACGCGCCATCTTCATCATCCATGCCACCACCTCCACCTCCACCTTGACCACCTCCCCAACTTCCTCATCCACAAGCTCAGAAGGTTCGTTCGTCGCATCACCGCTGTCGACCCAGCTTCTGTACCGGCATCCACACCGAAATCTCCATCACCAGTGACCCTTGAGGTATTCCCCTTCGATGTCTGCGCGGTTTGCGTCCTTCACGACAATGCGGGGGCTGCGTGAGGTACTCTAGTCGCGGTAGGTTGAGGGTACCGTGGCGTTGTGAGCGAGAGGGACCGCTGGGTGCGGGAGGAGATCGTGGAATCGTTCAAGTGGAACGTATGCATGGGGGTAACGGTGAATGGGCACGAGAACGTCGAGCCGAGGAGGAAGAATGATGGATAGTAGCCGCAGCGGCCTCAGAGGTCGCTGTCGTGGACCATCTGAGACTAGGGATGGAGCCTTAATCGGGGACGGAGGGCGTGCGATGGTAAGGGGTCCGTGCTTCGTGGTGGTGGTTGACTGCTTCGTCCTCGATTCTGCTGCTCGGAGTTTGGTTGAAGGTGACATGCGTAATGTATCAGTTCTTGATGGAGGTGGCTGAATGGGCCTGGCATTGACTTGCGTCGCAGGGGGCCGTAGGCAAGCACATTGTCGTTGAGCGGTCGCAGCATGAACAAAGACAGGCTGAGCGGCTGGTAGCTCAGGTTCGCATGTTGCTCGTCATTCGATATCACCTAACTGGGAATCGCAGGTCAATCCTCGAAGATGACAAAAAGCAAGGATGTCGAAAACTCACCTATCATAGAACGCCATAAGCCTCTATGGTCGTTTCTCCCACTTCTCTGCGAACTTCCCATCCCCTCATACCGACCCAAATTCTGCTGCCTACGTATCTTGTCGCCCTGGGCGTGATGGACGGGTGCTACAGCAAAGGTTGCGCCGGGGACAACTGATGGAGAAAGCTTGGTGATTGATTTGCAGTGGGGAAAGGGTGGTGCGTACGTTGACAACTAAGACGAGAGGGTGCATCGACGTGGTGTTTGCAGCGGTGGAGAGCGGGCTTGAGCTCGATAACGTTGGGGAGAGTCAGCGGGAAAGGCCCGTGCGGCCACCTCCCCGACTAGTTTATATGCGCACGACCGGAATCGAGAGGACGTGGCATATAGAGGTAAAAATGTGTTGTGACACACAATACCGGCACGGAAGACGTTTGTTGCCCATCCTACAGACGATAAGACCGATGGCAGTAGCGGATACAGTGTACGGTGCGACCCGTATCGGAGTGCGAATCTTGCTGATGTGTTTCGAGAGGAGAAAAAGGTCGCAGGAGGATCGTCGACCAGGTCTGTCTTGTACCGCCGTGAACGCGAACCGCCCAACGGTGCTGATTAGGCCGTCTTCATGGACAAATGAGTAAAAATAAACCACAGAAAAGATGGAAACCACGCACCTAAGAGTAGTAAGACTCCGTGAACACATATCCTCTCTATTCCTCCTCGCTCCTTCTGGGTCCTTCACCCGAAACGATCTTCGTAGGATCGGAACGACTCGGAAGGGCTGAGAAAACAAAACACGATTAGTCCTTTGGATGACTGAAGAAAGAGGTAGCGCTCACGATAAGGAGCTATTCTCTCGTAGCGAGGGGTTCCGCGAGATGCACAACGTCCTTCATGCGAAGGAATAGATATGGACACTGCGGCGACGGATTTTAATAGCTCCGAATCGAAGAGTCTGGGACGGAGCAGCTTCAGCTTCTTCACGATAGCTTTCTGAGAATGGAGTGAAGGATGCATAGAGGACAGGTGAGATGATGACGGACGGAGCAACTTTGTGTGCGGGACGAAGAGTATTTTCGCTTGGGCGCCGCGCGAACGCAAAGTCGGCGCTTGTGACCCTATAAAGCCCCTTTTCTTTACATTGAGGAAACTTGGGAGAAACTCGATGCAAACGATGTGCTTAACATGTCGCTTGACTCCCCTTCCAGTTCAAAATCTCCAGCATACACTCTTATGATCAGAGCACTGGTATCCAACTCAAAGAGTACCGATATTTCATCGAAACCCCTCGTAATTTCGATCTCAAATGACGAGTAGTGAATATGCTTGGAGTCGGGTGATACTCGGGACGAAAACTGTAGATTTGCCTCAATTGAGATACCAAGCTGCTCTTGGAGTGGTCCCAAACGACATTCAAGCTCTTTCACCGGCGGGTGGGTGACATTGACTGTGAGAAGGGAGGGTTTCGACGGCATCTCCTTACCGTCTAATATAGAGTATGTACTTGAATCTCACTGAGAGATTGCCGTCAAGAAAGTGTCTCCCCTTCTACCTTGATCTAACCGTCGGTACACGGAGAAATGTCTACGACGAGCTACAGACTCTCATACTCTAGATACAAACGTCCGACGTCACCGTTGTACTGATAGAACTACTGAAATTACGTTTAGTGTTAACGGTCAAATACACGGCATCGATCGGTCATCTGGTCTAGAATGGACATGCAAAGGGACTTCGATGCTCTATTTGAACATGTCTGGTGCGGATATCCGCCTCCAAGGATCGTTCAGACGGTCAATAAACAGTGACGTTCAGCAACTTGGGCTTGAGGGATAGTAGACTTGAGCTAGACTTTGAGAAACACAATGAATAACAATCTGGTGTACGGCAATTCGACGTCGACACCTCGCTTTCAGGAAGTCTTTACCGCACCACGCAGGGGAAAAGCAGAGCAAGGAGACATGCGTCGATTGATAGGCTGCGGGACCTTTCATAGAACCCAATCCCACCGGTCTCAGTCCTCAGAACGCTCCTCATCGTTAGACGTCCCTGTCGCCGCATGACGTGGATACGATCTGCGCTAGAATCTAGCGATCCCAGTCTGCGTCCAGTCGTCGGGCCTCCACGTTTTTCAAGTCGAGGTTTCTTTCCGCTACTTTGAATCGAGACCGGACCGATACCGATTGGTCCCTAAAGCTTAAAGGCCTGAAGTTCAAAGGCCTAACCATTGTAAGGTTGCCCTTTCGTTTGGGTTCGTACTCTTTCCTTTTNCCCCTATATCACGTGACTCGACGCGCGTCGCGTCAACACTCAACGTTTCAACTTCCACCTCTCTTTCTCCGTTCTCTCTCCGCATCCCTCGATCCCTACCTCACGCATCGCGCCCATGTTCCCCCTTCTGTACTTCCCGACACCTTCATGGACATTCTCGGTACTCTATCGTTTTACGAGGCCTTTTCGGCACTCTATTCCATGTGGACACTGGAAATTTTATACTTACACTTTCCTTCGTACACACACGCGCTGTTGCTCTCTGCAACACGGTTTTTCTATAAAATGGCACATATTCCGTAGCAAAAATACAAGTTACCTTTTCCCCTTCACTTCTGCCTCTGATTTGTGTTCTCTAAGCTCGCCGCTCGACTCTGCTTTCTCGTCCCGTCGTTTCATCGCTCGCCAGACTCTTCGTACCGCTCAAGATATTATATTCGTCACTCGCCGCTCTCGTTCCACGGTCACTTCGTTTCTCTACTCATCTACTCACCCTACTTGTACAGGTCAAGGGCCGCCAGCGTGGTTAGCCGGAGGCAACCTCCTCGCATTCAACACAACACACATCATCACACCATTTACGCTCAACCTCGTGGCGGTGTCAACACTGGTTGCAAGGGAAATCATACAGCCGTACTTTGCTCTCTTTCCGCCATCACCTCGCCACTACGGGGCTTCAAGCTTTAAGCCCCGGGAATCGCAAATAGATGGAATATCACCATACCGGCTATCTTCCTGGTGGAAACTTGGTATGTCATAGATTGTCTTTCCAGGCTACGCCCAACTGATAATAGATAGTTGTAAGTTCGGTCGACGGCCCAGCTCCTGTGCCCTCTCTTTTCTGATGTTAGTTGCTCAGCGTTGACGAAGATGATATCACGACATTTACGCATGGACTCCCCATTCGACTGTTCTCCCTGGACCAAATGAAGCTTGTCTCCCGTGCTTGGGTTGCCAATCTTATTACCCAGAAGTGGAAGGCTCCAAGAGAGGTTAATGAAATGGAGGGAGATTTCAGATATGTGATTCTCTCACATCGCTGGTTGAAGATGGAGATCGACAACACCGATCTGATGGAATACGTGCAAGGGCGAGTTAGCGAAGGCAAAGAAGAGTCTAAACGGAAGCTCGATGGGTTCCTTTCGGCAGTTCGTGCGGCTGGTTATCGGTTTGTGTGGTTTGACACTGGCTGCATCGACCAACGCAATGGCCCTGAAGTGGACGAATCCATCCGTTCCATGTTTACATGGTACCGCAACGCAGATGTCTGCTTCGTTTATCTTCGAGACACTAGCCAGCTCAATGAGATCCATAAGGACGGATGGTTCAAACGCGGATGGACTCTACAGGAGCTGCTGGCCCCTCGGAAGATCATGTTTTTCAATAAAAANTTGGTGTCGAATCTCGCCAAATGTTCAAGCTGCTGATATTATTCATCCGGCGTTCACGCGCACGTATGCCCGCCAAACTGAGTGGAGTAATCAGGCGTTGCGTAAAGAGGTTGTGGATGGAGCAGGTAGGATCAGTTTAACTTGTGTGTTTCAACCCGATGGAAGCTCATTTTGGAATATCTCATTACAGGAATCGATGAAAATGATTCGTTCAGCCTCCTCGATTGTTTCTTTCTCCCTCACGCTATCCGTGCTCCTCAAATATTCGGGTGCATGTCCAAGCGAAGGACTACCCGACCGGAAGACATGGCTTATTGTCTCATCTCGCTCCTCAATGTTCAAATCCCCATTGCCTATGGGGAAGGTGGCGAACGTGCGTTCTACCGCCTCCAACTTGCGTGTATAAAAGAGAGTAAATCACGCTCCATCCTTTCCTGGGACTATGCAAACGGTTCGGCCAGCCACTGGAACACGATGTTGGCAGCAGATCCTTCTTCCTTTCCGACAAATGACAATCCCCCGCTCATTTATTTCAATATATTCAGCCCCTCGTCTCGAGCTCAAGTGGATGAATCCTTCACTATCAATAACGCGGGGATGCGCATCATGATATGTCTATTTCATCTTAGGTCTCCTGTCATCGCCAAGACCATTTCCGTGTCAGGCTCGTCGTGTGAGCTTCAGCTCCTCGCGGACAAGGCCCAGGGACTGCAGTTAGACACTCGTCTCGTCTTGCGATCTTCCAACGACAATTTGCCCGCTAATTTCGGAGTCCTGTTGAAATACAATGTTATTGGTGTTTATGGATGGTCAGGTTCGACCTCATACGGGGTTCTCCTCCGTAACCAATACCCTTCTTTGGCCTACACGAGGGATATCGAACTCTCAATTAATCGATTGCCGTCAAAGGAAGCGTTTCTTAACAGCGGAGTCTTACGACCACAGTGGGTATATATTGAATAGTGCGTCACCTTCAGCTGCTTTGACGCCCGATCAACGGTTAGAAAATTCAGGAACTCATGCGAAATGTTTCAAAGATCATCGATCACTAGTGTTGAGAATGGTCCCGGAATAGTAGCAGGAATGTCGACGATTTCTATTTTATGATTTTATATCGGTAGAACGAGAATTTAGGGACCATTCAAAGAATTTGATACGCCAGTCTCGTCCGTTTCACTCTTTAAAGCTATGGATCTCGCATAAAGCTCTGAAACTAGCTACGCTTCGAAGACTCTCCCCTCGAATCGTACGTGCCAGACGTATAGGGGCTTCCCTGAACTGACGTAGGAGCAGATTAGATTGCCCTTCGGCGCCTATTACATCTTGTTCTCCGTCCACCACCTCCTTCGCGTCCCCAACTCATGCCCTCTGCAATACCGCGTCCATCGCGGGCGTATTGGTCCTACCGTATGGTAAGAACTCTCTGCTTCTTCTGTTTTGACCGTACCCAAGCGAGGCTGGCTAGCTGCTCTCACAAATTTGTAAACTTTTCGTGAACTTGCGCGTGGACGATGTCGGGCACAAAGACTGGTTTTGTCGATTCTCGGCTGATATTGGTCTCTTATGGGTATTTTCTTCACTTGGTACGCCTACAATCGGCTCAGAAAGGCCGTAAATTCTCGCTGAACGCGCATATAGGCACCTGGACAATCGACTTTTCGACTCAAAGCAAGCTGGGCTCCGCTTAACGTCTAGTAACTTCTCAGATTCGTGTATCAATCACTCATGAGCTCCTTCATATGCTCTTACATGGGAAGTCTCGTTCACGACCGAGACGGGATGGCCTTTCCAAGACACAGAACGCCTTGAAGCTTGAAGCTTGAAGGTTGAAGCTGCTCGACTTGGCTTCGCTTGAAGAGCGTAATACGTGACACGAACGCGTATTTGGTTAACGTCTCGCATAGCTGCTATGGAGCGTCGAAAATCCGCACATACGCTGCGCCAAAATTGCGAAGAATTCGCAGGGATGTGCCAGCATTCTGCCGCCAACAACTCCAGCCTCCCAGCATGTACCCTTCGCCAACGTCTGAGAACCCATATATTGGCTATCGTTTATTGCTCTGTGCGTTCATCCCAACCTTTTGATCATGTCCAAGCCTTACCCTCGCCAGATCCGGAGTTTTCCTGGCGCTGGCTTCCTTCTTTTTGCTCAGGTCATCTAGTCGCTTTGTGAGTACACCATCCGTGCAAGTTCATTTTAGGCAACATCGATCATGCAACCTTTTCGCAGTCATTTGCTTCAACTCCGCGGTTTACTCACTGTTGAACGCTGCTGAAGTGTTTTGACCGTGTCCAAGACGAACGTGAGTCTGCCCGTCAATGTTGCACCCATTTCTCTTCACGAGCCGACAAGACCTCAACGTCGCCTTGTCACTCTTCATTGCCACCCGGTGGCATTCGTCATGCCTGGTCGTGGCCCGTCGCCATCGGTTGTCTTCCATGCCAGGGAGACATCCCGACCGTTTTGGCAGCCTCCGCCTTTGCTAGTTCAGTACGCCACAGTCCAATATTTTAATTTTATCTCATCCTCAAACTTTCCTATCGTAGATGGGTGTGTCTAAGCTTCCGCTCACGAGGTCGCACCGCGGGTGCTTGTACTAGTAAGCAGTCCACCGCGCGCTCTCGATAACGAGCCTGGTTCATGATCGCTTCTTTCCCTCCCATCAGTACTCGGTCGACCCTTCTCTCCTCGCATTCCTGTGGCTTTCTTGATACTCAGACCGACTCATTTGACTGGGCCGTTCGTCTCTTCCGTGCGTCTCTGTTCAACGGCCCTTTTAACCCCTCCCCTCAGATCGTCGCGCTCGTGCTTTCATATCCCTTGTCTACGCGGAGCTGATATTCACGCCATAACATATCCTTGCTGAACTCAAGCTCGCTTCGTGACCTCTTGGTCTCAAATCACTCCGGTGTGCGCAACCCGTCTGTTACCCCTTTTCCCTATTTTGGTGATAAGATAATCACCGTTGATCCCATCTTATCGCGTGTTCCCTAATTTGCCCTGAACACGCCTTGTCCTCGTACCACCACCATCAGCGCGCCATCATGGCTGCCCCTTCTTCCTCTTCCCCCTCTACCGCGTAATTTATCTCTCACATCTTCGAAATATGTCCAATGAGAACCAGAAGGCCGACCAAATCGCATTTCACGTATATACCAAGCTTACACATGTTGTAAACCACGCTCGCACGACGACGGATCAGAGGGGACAGCCAAAGCCGGACAAATGGGTGCGTTTCTCGTCGATTTCTGCGTTTTCCATTGCTGAAGTTCGGCTAGTTCAACTTGGAAACCCCTGATTCCGACTTTTTCAGTAAGGAAGATAGAGAACCGTACCGCGCCCTGTCATCGTATATCCACCCGACTCTACCACCACCATTAGAGATCCAAGTACTTCTCACCATACCCGAACTCGCATCGAACCAGGTCCTCGTTCACCTGGATCCGGATACCAATACCCGCCATCGAATAGAACCGACGCCCAGGTTCATCTTGCTCGAATCCTTCATCCTTGATTTCGCCCACCATGGCTCAACTTCCTCCTTCAGTTCTTCATCATCGTCGACAGGCGTAGCGGACATCGCGCCGTCAACGATGTATAAGCATGGAATACCCCTTTTCCGCAGCTTGTACACGATGTTGCGCGTGATGCCTGCGTGGAAAGTCTTCAAGCGACTGAAGCGTCGAATAGGACGGTTTGGAGGGGGTAACATGGGAATCGTGGTTAGACTGAAGGAACCCGGGGATGATACGCTTGAGTTCGGTGCGTTACATTCGTTTTCTCTGCTTTCGTATCTCATGCGTTGGTCATAGGCACGCCGCTAGCTTCGCAGTCCCACCTGCTGCCGTCACACATCCTACCCACACAAAGCCACACCTTCGTACCTGTCCCCCATCCGCATGGAACGATCACGCTGTCGCTCCAATACCTCACGACGCCGACCTTCCAGATCGATGACAAGGAGAGCCTGTTTTCGAGCGGATTTTTGGCAGGGGACAAGGCTCAATCTCAGCAGCAACGGTTCGGTCAATCGCCTCCTCATGTACCTGCGACAACCACTACGCCTATGGTATCGCGACAGCCACCACCTCCACCGCCCGACCCAGACGTCGAGTTCGTGCCGACGCTTATCAAGAACCAGCAGCGCGATTCAATAGCGAGTTCGGCTGGTCTAGGATACGGCACGTCCTCTTCGCCTAACCACGGTCGCAGCAATCTCTCAGGCCTCTCTCGTGAGGTTACGACACAGTCTATCGCGGACAGGTTCATCCTCCCTCCAACCCAGCCGCAGCAATCAGGCGTAGGCAGTCCTGGGACGGCTGGAGCTGCGATGACTCAGAGTCGTACCGCTCCTGCGTCATCGATGCCTGGAAGCGGAGGCTTTAGAACCATTCCCTTACCTGGATCGACAGGTCTGGGTGCTAGTACGGGAGCAGGAGCCGGGTCTATTAGCGGTGTGGGATCAGGATCAGGTGCAGGTGCTGGAGTGGGTTCGAACGTGGGCATGGGTGGGATGGGCTCATCGGGGNAGCTTCACTGGCGTCGGTCTCCTCGGCGGAAATCGCTCACGAACGAACAGCCCACG